>KZ806902.1:190262-211802 GCA_000696205.2 Oncopeltus fasciatus | reverse complement strand
TATTTAGAATATATATATATATATATATATATAAATTCACAATTAATAACATTTCTTTTGTATTTGGGAGCAGTTTAGTAAGGTTGCTTTGGTGAAAATTATCTGGTTAGGAGCGGAACAAGCAGGGGGATGAACAAAGTGTCTTCAATATATCAAGAGATAAAGAGGTAAGAGAGGGTATTCCTGTGGGAAACATATTCCTCTCGCTAAAGTTCATGTCAGGTTGGGGGCGTGATTAGTCTGTTTGAAATCAGCGAGAGGGCGCGAGCGGGTTTGGAAAGGATCTGATGGATGGACTAGCACCAGCCCTATCCTCGAGCTGGGAGCTTCAAGGCTGATTTAGAGCGGTGATCAACAAGTCCCCTGCCCGGGCGCCAGCACACCACCGACCCAACTGTCGCCGACTTTACCTCCCTCTCGCTTCTCTCTCACACAGCCCTAAATCAATCCCTCCCATCCCCTAATGAATAATTCTAATTAATAAATGAGAGACACAACAGAAAACTTCTCAATAGTCTGTTTGGCTCTGCAAGAGTGGCAACTGTTCTTCATTATTAATACATAAATACAGAAGCGATACTAACAACAAATATATATATATATATATTGCTTTAATGATAGCTAATTACTTTACTCAATCATAAATAATTACGAAGACACACACGCACACATAGAAAGACAAACAAACAGACATACATATGCGTCTGTGTAATTATTTATGATTGAGTCAAGTTAGCTATCATTATAATTATTATGTAATTAAGAAAATTATAAACGGACAATATTTTACTCAATTAACTCCAATTAATTATTATTTCCGATATACTAAGAAAGAATGCAGTTAATTTCCAACGGGAATTTAAACTGAGTAATAATAGTAATTATAGAACGATAAGCCTCCGCTTACGCTTTCATACATTGTAAAACAATTATTTTAAATTTAGATTTTCTACGCCCCCCCCCCCACTATCCCACTACCAATTTTAGCAATTTTTTACAAAATCATTTTATAATTTAAGGAAAGAAGTTGGATTCCTTAATTTGAAAAAGAGCTGACTTAGTTCATATATATCTAAAGTTTTGATAAATTAAAAATTATGAGATATGCATACAAAGTGTGATCAACCTCAATTATTCAAGATAATGATTGTATGAGGATACATTTTATATTTATTAAAATTATTGTATATACCAAGCTTATACCAATGATATTGACCTTTCAACACGGGTTCATTAAAAAAACCGAACTATGATCTAGATCCTAGAATATAATATCAAAACAGAATGTGTTCGTTTCCTATTTAAGTGAATCATGATGTTCCGTGTTAAAAGAAATTGATAAAGATTAATTTAAGCTCGCCTGAAACTCTTTCGGAAATGATCTCTTAACGAAACGCAGAAAACTTTTCCAATTTTGAGTTACTCTTTTTATCTTTTCTTCCTTATTTCTCCTCGGCACGATAAGTATTCGTGTGGGAGTACCAGCTGCCCAGTGTGGGTCCAGGAATGTTCTCATGGAGAAAGGGAGACACACCAGGGCTTTTCCAAATTCCTTTCGTATTAGATACGGCTGAAATACGGCTTCACTTTCAATAATCAATTATACATACATACTGAAAAACTGAACCACACACACACACACACACACACATATATATATATATATAAGTGAAGTCANACATGAGAGATGGCAGGTCGCTCTCCCCTGGGAGGCTGGCATTGAGGAAGAGGTTCTTCTTATCTGTAGGTAGGTCGCCTTTGCATAAGAATAACCTGAGTCCACTTTTCTGGTTGGGGTGGTGGAGGTCTTCTTGCTACAGGAGCTGAGTCCTGCTGTCTGGATCCGCTGCTTCAAATCTTTGTAGACCTGGCAGCCTTTTTAATTGGCGAGATGGTTTTTCTAGCAAAGGGTGCAGACAGTAGGTGTACTGCGAGACTTCTGACAGTCCCCTGTGAGATGTGTCCCTCCACAGGGAAGGATGTCAAAACACATCGGGCACCATACTCACAGTATATTTAATTTAAAAAAAAAAAAAAAACATTTTCTAAGAAGAATTCTAAAAGAATATTCTAAAAAAAGAATCTTCTCTTTCTCTCAAAGCAAATGATTTATGCTTGAAATGTTATAAATACTATATTCTTTATTTAACAATAATAATGAACTTCACACGTGTATGTTTAAAATTAATGTTTTTCTGTAGCATCAGTTCGTTATTTCCATTTTAATTTCATAAATTATTATCGAGTTTCACAGTTATCAATCAATTAAGTGTACGCCCTTTATACAACATCATGTTGATCCATTAAATTTCAACTTATTTTTTACATACAATTCTATATTATGATAACAATATTATAATCCATATTACAATATATCAGACCTGTCAGTTTCTTATGTAAATGAACTTTAGAAAATAAATTATTACACCTATTATATCCTGTTAATCCGATTATATAAACCGTTAAATATACAAAGATATTTTAGCAATGCTTTTTTTTTTTATATTTTTATAATAGTACATTTTACGCTTATGTTTTATAAATACTTTTCATAAGACTGTTTGAACAAAACACTAACAAATTTCCAATTCGGCCACCCTCTAAACCCCCTTTCCCCCATCACTCCTACCCTTCCGACGATTTAAAACGTTTACCTTTCTAGACCAAAAATTGGAACTATTTGATCGAAAAACCGAAAAAAAAAAAAAAAAAAAAGATTTATTCCCTCATGGGATTCCTGTAAGTAAGGGAGCCAGTATGCTCCTTATTAGTATAAAACATATGTATGCTGTTTCATTTATTGACAGAATTACATTTCGTGGCCCTACTTCAGGAATTATTCACATCATATTTAAGTTTGTGTGTGTTTTGAGCTTATTTCAATCCTTTACTAAAATCTCCCATTTCATTTATTCCTTGGGAAGTTACTTTTGTTTTATGAACAAGACATCGGCATCTTTAGTTTCATCTTCAGATTTATTGGGGAAATTCAATAGTTTTCCTATTATTAGCTTATTGGAAGCTTTTTTTTCCCCTCTCTCGCACAGAATGTCCTTAGCTGTGGGATTCTTTGTAAAGCAATCTTAAGGAGAGCTCTCTTGCTGGCTGACCTTGATCTTGCCCGTGGTCGTATTCCTCCCATATCTCGCACACGGGTTCCAGCGTTCCTGGGTTATCCTGGGATTTCTCTCCCGCGCCCACACCACCTCTGAACTCGCCTTGTATCGTTCTGTTTCCCGTTGGACGGCGTCCCTGTTCGATTTACATCGTCTCAAGGTTCCCCCAAGGTGGCGAGATAGTCGTTAACGACTGCATTCCACTTGAAAAACCGACAAGTAACGGAGGCGCACCCTCGCGCCATTTTTATCTTTTTATAACTTCGCAGGAGGTTTTAATTAATCTAATGCCTCTTTGGAAAAATATTCTGAAATTCTACAATAAGAAGGAAGAGTTTTTTTTCTTTTGGTTTTCTTTATTTTAGCTAAATGTCGAAATATTTTAATTTTTTTTTACTATTTTAATCCCTCTCTTTCATTAGTATTTTTTTTTTTTTTTGTGATTAAGAGTAAAAATTACAATGGGAGACATCATATTTTTTCCAAGGGAAATCAATCTGTACCATTTGAACCCATGAACGGCTTTTGAAAATCCTTAAAATTCAGTTAAACTAAAGATGTAGTTTTTAAAAATTGATAGTTATATGGTTACTAACTCAAGTTCATAATTCATATACAATTCAGTGCTACAATGTATTCCACCTGTAGAAAGCATTTGTTAAGTGCAGTAGACAGAAGAGAAATAATTTAAGGCGCAATATCTAATTNTACATATGAAAAAATCTAGGATGTCAGGAAGACGGTTTACATCGGTGGGCCAATAGGTGGGAGAGGACGGACTTAGAGTAGATAGATTGTGAGAGCATTATCCATAGCACGGCCACGGGAGTTGGTCGTTCTCGTGCCCCACTTCAGATGTTTCGCATTATAATCTCCGCCAGAAAGGAAACGGGAACCTAGGGATTTAAAATGCTCTTGCAATTGGCCTGAGGTGATAGATTTGTTAGGAGGGCAATATACTGCAGAAAAGGTAATTGGGGAAGTGGAAGTATTGATGGACACTGAAGTGGATTGAAGCGAGTCTGTACGAGTGGAAGTTATTAAATGATGAGTATAGAAAGTGAGAATAAGGAGCGCAGTTCCACCATGAGCTCGTCCGTCTGGGTGATCAGTTCGGTAAGTTGTATAGTCTGGTATGTTGAGTTTTTTATTTTTTGTTAGTCGTGTTTCAGTAAGTAAGAGTACGTCTATACATTTGTCTTCTAGAGTTAGTTTGAGTTCGTTTGTATGTGTTTGAATGCCGTTAGCATTCCAAAGGAGAACAGAAAAGGGTCTAGAGGAGTAGGAGTTCATTTACTACCAGACGAGGGAGTCATATCAGAGACTACCGCTACAGTAGGTTTAGGAGAGGAGTGATGAGGGCGCGGAATTCTGAGAAAAATGAGTGGAGTATGGATTGGATATCATTAGATATTAACGGAGGAGGAACATGAGAAATGTCAGGTCGCTCTCCCCTGGGAGGCTGGCATTGAGGAAGAGGTTCTTCTTGTTTGGGCTGGTAGGTCGCCTTTGCATAGGAGTAACCGGATTCGACTTTTCTGGTTGGGGGTGGTGGGGTTCTTCGAGCTACAGGTGCTGAGTCCTGCTGTCTGGTGGGCTGTATCCGCTGCTTCAAATCTTTGTAGATCTGGCAGCCTTTATAATTGGCGGGGTGGTTTTTTTGGCAAAGTGCGTAAACAGCAGGGGTACTGCGAGATTTCTGGCAGTCCTCTGTCAGATGTGTCCCTCCACATTTGACACATCGGGCACCATACTCACAGTATCTTTTAGTGTGACCGTATTTCTGGCATTTGTGGCACTGAACTATGTCTCTTCGAGGGAGGGGCTTCTCCACTCGTATTCTGCAATGGAAAAGTGAGGTTATATTTTAAATCTCGTCTATATTGCTTTTGGGCTCGAGATCTACAAAGAACAAGGGCATCGGAGACTTTGTATGACCGTCATTACCAGGTCTGCTTGATGTTATGTTAATGGCATTTCTGACCTGGAAGCCAAGTTCAGTGAGCTCCTCTTTGATATAATCAGGAGAGGTTGAGTGGTGGAGGTGACGGATGACGACCCTGACTGCACGCTCTTCCTTTAGTTGGTATGTGTGATGCTGGGCGTTTGTCTCTTTCAGATAGCTCACTATACCTCTGTAGGTGTCTGGGCTATCTGGTATTATTTTGGTGTCATGCTGACGATTGACACAAGTGTATCTCCCGCGGCCGACTCGTTCATCGAGTTGAATGCACATCAAACGAAAATTTTGTACGTTTCTGACAAAAATGGGAGGTGGTCGGGTTATACTTTGGGTGGCGGTTTCCATCTCCTCTCCAGCAATGTTTTGAAGAGGCTGAAAAGGGTTCACTGTTGTAAAGGGTGAAAGGTTTTCATTCCTGTCTGTCATTTCGTTGGCGGGGGGTGTGATGGTCACTCCTTGAGAGGTGCTGGGTCGTGACTGTGATTGATCTCTTTCCTGTAAAGGTGCGCTACTGGCGGAATGACGCCTCTTGTCTTTAGGAGGGGTCATGGGTGCACCACGACGCTTCCCTTTTCGCCCTCCACTAGCAATCACCTGATGATAATGATTGCCTCCCAACATTAATAATCATTAATTTATACAAGAAAAAAAAAAGAAAAAAAAAGAAAAGTAGAATGGCTTGGTCTCGAACCTGTAACGCTGGGTTAAGAGTCTGAAACGGAGGCTCCTACTCTACAGGCAGAGAGATAAGGATGGCTATGAGAGCTTAGCGCGGCGAGGTGGGGGCCGGACAGGTCTTCCCCTGTCGACCCCAGTGCTAAGGATAACGGCTACAAAAATAGTTCGCTTTACTCACTGTTTAGATGTGATCCTCGCGACGATTCGAGCTGAAACTGCACTCACATGTCACTGACACTTCACTACAAATGTATGTAGAGTTTGAGATCTCAGTTCTTCCCACAACTCGTATATTATAGTTGGAAAGACGGAGCGCTATATACAGGTGTGTACTGATCACTGGCTACACCGCTACTTCAAATTATTATTAAGATTATAATTTAATCAGTAAAATAATACAGTCTCTGCATCATAATAGAATCAATGGTGGAACTATTAAGTCGGACAATTGACCTGGGTCATTGGCAGTAAAATTTTTTGCGTAGACTTAAGCATTTCTTCAATAAGCAATGAAATAGTTTTAGTATTTAAATGGTAATTAGGGTTTGTTCCCATTGATGATAAAAAGAACAACAAATTTTCTTTATAATATACATTTAAAAAATGTTATATTATATTTAGAAGCTTGCATTGTTTTTTTTATGCTCGACGACCTAGGAATTAAGATTTTAAATGAAATGGATTAACTGTGCATGTATATTAGAGATGAGGGAAGTGAGAAGTGTGAAATGGCAGCTAGTGGTGGCTAATGATTTTGGTTAATTAGGCAGATTTAGTAAAGCCACTTATATCCTGTTTACACACGTAGCTGGCTCACACTGGAAACCATTTCCTATGCACTGTTTGTTTTAGTGGAGTCTCCATTGGCACACAGCGCCAGCGAATATCTGTCCACTACCTAAGCTCGGGGTATTTTCTATCAGTCCTCAAATACCTGTCTCTTTCTCTCTCCCTCCCATTCGCTCTTCTCGCTTTTAATAAAATGTTTATTCAAAAATGTTGCTATGTACTTTTACATGTACGAGGGTGGTTCAAACATAACCCGGAATTATCATATAGACGCGCGAAAAATTTTGTGTCGAAAAAGTGGCTGCATTGGATATTAGACTGATCTGTTATGAAACGTCGAAAACTGTTAAATGCGCATAGACTACCTAGAAAAACTGTAAAATATTGTTGCTCTGTAAACGCTAAATACAATATGTTATTATGAAATTCCGGATTATATTCGTAGCACCACTTCTGGGCCTTCATTGGAAATCGTAACACCATTCATACACTTGGTTCTTTGAGAAGCTCTCATCCCCGAACTGCTCGAGTAATTGTCCATAAATTTCCTCGTATATTACATTATCGTAAACCAAAAACGGATAATGATGTGTTACACAACAGACTCCGGTACATTATTTTTACTCATGGCTATAATTACACAAAAAAGTGAGGTTATGCGCGTTTTCCCCGTTTCATAACACTTTTTGACACTAAAATTTTCGCGCGTCAATTCAAAAATTATACTTGAACCACTTTTGTTTAAACTTGTCCCTTCTCTAGGCTCGTGATATTTTCTATAAAAATTCTTCAAATGTGTTTGATGATATTGGTCCGCCATGTCTGTCTCCCTCGACTCCTCCCTTCCCACACATTCTATTCTATTTTCAAAAAAATGTTTATCCAAAAATGTGGCTATATATTTTTGGATATATCTATGTCTATTCCTTCTCTAAGCTCGTGATATCTTCTACTCTACTCTAAGTCTTTAAATGTGTTTACTAACGATAAAGGTCCACTCAGTCTCTTTGTCTGTGACCCTCAACCCCCCCCCCCTCTCTAACTCTATTTCTCTCTTTCACTCTTGTCTGTTGCCATATATTTATGTATATATCTATTGCTGGTGACACCTTAAGTTCGAGGTCTTTCATTAAAGGTCCTCAAATATGTTTACCAAAGATAATGGTCCACGCACTATCTCCCTCGATACCCCCTTTCCCCCCTCGCTCCCTCTGTCTCCATCTTTCTATCTTTAAAAAATAATTATAACAAAAGTTGCCATATTTTATGTATGACACTTTAAGTTCATTAAGTTCTCCCTCACTCCCTCTCCCTCTCCCTCCCTCCCGCTGACTCTCTCACCCTCACTCACTCTCTCTCTCTCTGCTGTATATCTTTTCGAGAGGGCTTCACAGAAAATCTCAGGTTACCTTCTATCGTGTAAAATGTTTGTATGGCAATGCTAATGGCCAATATGTGGGGCTTTTTATTCCACAATAATGATAGTAATGTAAATATTAAAGATGGAGGTAAAGTTTGAGGATAGAGGTTTCGCAGTTGATGCCAGCTGATGACAAGCCGAATCTGAGGAAGAACATGGGAAAGCTCTCAAATAGCACTTCCCATGAAAACCTTGGAAGCCATGGGGGAAGGAAAAAGATCCAATAATCGATACGAACTAACTAAGAATAATAAGCTCTCCCGTGGAAGCACATAACCACGATAAAGGCAGACAAACTACCGCCATTTTGTCTAAATGAACTCTTAAACCGCCCTCCACTATCTATTAGTGGAAAGAAACCCCTACCAGACAGTAAAAATACACTCACCATTTATTGTTTGTATAGTGTTGAGAACAATTTAAAGATATTTTCTTTATGGTGTAAAATTGAAGAGAAAAATCTCTAAAATAAATTGTGTTTTGTCTTTTGAATTTCTGCCTCTAAAATAAATGGTTTATATTTTGATATTATTATTAAATGCCAGCAATAAGAAATAATCGGTTAAAAGAATAAGAAAAAAACAGTCTTTCTTCAAAATGACTAATAAATACAATATTAAAAGNGCATTAAGTTTGCTAACAAGAATTTTATGTGGTCAGACTTTACCTACTCTTGTATGTGTCAATAAATAGTAGCGTTATATATATATGTGTGTGTGGGTGTGTGTGTGTGCGTGCGCGTGTGTGTGTGTGTGTGGGTGTATGTGTGTGTGTGCGTGTGTAATATAGAGAGAGAGAGAGAGAGAGAGAGAGAGAGAGAGAGAGAGAGAGAGAGTGTGTGTGTGTGTGTGTGTGTGCGCGCTCGCTTAATATGTTTAAAAGCTCATTTTGAAAAATAAGTGGTTGTATTGTAATTTGTATCAGTAATTATTAATTATGCCTAATATACTAGTAATTATTTCTAAAAATATTTAGAAGTAAACATGATTGTGATGTCATGTAAATAACAATAAATTTAAGATCAGAGTGCTTATTTAAATAAACAACTAACAATCATAAAATAAGCAAACAATTAATTTTGTAAAAATCTTAAAATGTGTGATGTAAGAGTTGTTTGTTTGGTTTAGTTAGGGATGGTTGTTAGATGTCCATTGGGAAACTGTTGGTGTCACAAGTCCTGTCTAATCAAAATACCTGCAGTGCACTTGCAGATCAGTTGAAAGTTATAACTAGTGAGTTGTAATTGCTTTTGTAAATAGTGTCTTGCTGGTCATTTATTCCAGAAGTGAACGTTATTAAAATGCAGAAAGTGATCAATTAAAATAAATATATTAGATTTTTGTTGGGAGACGGTGTTGCGATCTACTGCCACCTAACATAACTAACTCTTTGTAGTAGATCCGTCTACTTGTTAGCAGCCCAAAGAAGAGTATTCTTCACTGGCTAGTTGAAACAGGATTTCTGTTTTAATATAGGCTAGCTGCACGAGCCATTACGACAACATGTGGAAATTAGATAAGCAACAACTAAAATATGATTCATGCACTTATACACATCTATACAGTCTCCTCAATTTCAAACGTCAAGCTACCCATTAAAAAAAGTATTCATTATAACTAAAGATTCAGCATATTTCCTTATACTTATTTAATTTTCCATTAAAGCTTTAAATTATCATTTTTTAAATTAAAAAAAAAACATACGATTTACTCATTATTATGGCGTGACTATGCCATTCAAAACTCTGTTATATTATATATCTTATTCTAATAGTAATATATTTCTTATTTATAGCATTGTTATGATACATAATTTTGTTCCTCTCATAAAAAAATATAATATCTTCATAATCCTTCTACAAAATAATTTCGACTAGTACCAGCTCTATTTATTTTCAGCGAAAAGCATATAAACCAAATTTATTAAATTTAATACTTTGAATACTATACTTATGAATATATTTAAAATATGTAGGTAGGGTTTGACAATTTATTCATTCCCCTGAAGAAGTCCTGAAATTTATAAAGAAACATTGGATAAAATAAAAAGTGTTTGGTTCACATATAAGTATTTGGTTTTTATATAAAAGTCAGGGACCGAATCTAGAACATTTTCCCTGCTATTAAATCAAAGATTAACTCACATCTTATATATTATCCCTAATTTTACAAAATGAATAATCGTCAATATTTTATTTCAAATGTTACGAAAAAAATTTATGAAAGTTATGGGGTAAAAATTTAGGTTTCTGATAGTAAGAAGATAATTGACCTTCTAGTACATGAATAGCATAGGTTCTGTCAGAGAGGCGCTTAGAAAAATAACTCTTAAATGAAACAACCTACAATAATTTATTCTTTAAAACATTTTTGTAGCTTTTTATATTTTTTCAGCAGGGAACAAGTGAAGATCAAATTCCCCCAATTGTTTTCTTTCAAGACTTTTTTTTTTAAACAGTTTTCTGAGCAAACCTCAACTACTGATAAACTCTTAGTTTTTAACATTTATACCTTTTAGTTTTCTAGAAAATATGTCCAATAGGAAAAATATTTAAGAATTAAGTAGAAGGTTTGAGCATCTTCTCTCCAGGTAGACCAATCAAAGGCGACCGGTCCTTCTCCCTTCATCACCATTTTCGGCCTGTAAAATGAAAGTATTGATTTACTCTTATTTATATCACTCTATACTGAAGTATGTTGAATGTGCTTAAGCTGCTTTGCCATTGCGTCCCGGAGTTTTGTCCTGTAAGTTACGGACTTAAGAAAGGTTTTGTGTCTTGATTATCTTTTATCTTTAGATTGGATATATTTATTTACGTCTGCCGTAATAAAAAAAAATCTTGGGCATCTCGTAGATCCATATAAATCAATGAGCATTAAAAAAAAATATTTTTTTTTTCAAAATACTTTTATTTTGCCTCATCCTTTTGAGTAGAATATTGAACTTTTAAAAATTCAAGAAATGTGTTACTTGAAGCCTTTTTGAAACCAAAAACAAACCTACTAGAAACTAGGTTTATGACATTTGCGTATATTTCATTGAATTAATTGACATCAGGAGTCATAGGGGTCATTATTGGAGAGATAATCACTATTAAAATAAAGACAATTTAATTAAAAAAGCATATAAAGCCATACAAATCATTCGGTGTACTACGAAAATAATTTAAGACTAAAACAATATTACCCTGTATGAAAGTACAAAACTAAAAATGGAATAGAAGGAAGGAATTAAAATTAAACATTATTAATAAGTAATCTAAATAGTTTTGATTTAAGTTAAGTAAGTGAAAATTATTATTTTTTATAATATAACTATCAAGAATACTTTATGTTTCATATAATAAATGTATCAAAATAATTTTAAAGTAAAAAGACGCGTTAAATTCAATGGTTTGCCAAAATCCTATTGTTTATCTAAAGTCATGAACCAGGGTATAAAATAAAAGTACCCCGCAAGGGCTAAAATAAACATTCCGTTATTTAATTAACTTTCATGAGTAAATTACTTGGATAATTGTCAGAGGCAAAGGGTTTAGGTTAGAATAGCCGACAAAGATAATAGCGAAGAGAACAAGGTTGTTAACTTGGAAACTTCAATTAAATGGCTTGCTTCTAACTGGAATACCTAATTACATCCTGTCTAGATCGTCCTCAAAAACAAAAAGTCTTTCTTTAAAGGCCTATATACAAAAGCTTTGCCTATAGAAAGTCTTTCGCTTGGTAGGGAGCAATTTAACAATTAGATGAAGCTACTTTGATTGAATTTAATTAACTAAAGTATTGTTAATGGAACAAAATGCAGCCAAAACCATAGAGATTAGTTATCAGTCGCAACCATTTAATATTTCAACCTTACCCAACTTAGCAGTATTTGTCCAATTCCAATAGTGAACCATACTTTACGAAGGCAGTTGATAAAAAACCTAGAATTCCTGTAAATTATTCATTATTAAATTATCATACCTACAAATTTGTGAAAAACTATAAGTTGAATTGTAAGTCTTGCTGAGGTCTTCAAAAGGCGACGGATCAGAGAAAGATGTTAGCTATTAACCCATTAAAGAGAGGGAGTAGAATAAAAAATCTATCTGTCCCAGCCAGGACACGAACCTGGATCTCCTGCTTTCCAGGCCTGTATGCTTCCATTACACCACCGGGACGAGCTAGATAACTTATTAAATTCCCAACACACTAGCGAGAGCTTAACCCAAGAGAAAGACAAAAACATCATCTTATGCTCGAAGGAGCTGACATAGTCTAGCTATTTAAGGACTCTCGTTATTTACTTTTTTAATTTTTCTTTATAAATATTTATTTGGTTGTGGTTTATTATCCCACGTAAATTTTAAACAATTAAAAATCATCCATGTTCGGCGCATTGTGAAAAGCGTATAAAAATATTCGATAGAAAAAGTACATAAAACACTCTTTTCTTCATTTTGTCAAATAATAAGGTTGATATCAAGCATGAACGAGTTCATCTAACTGTCAATGCAGTTCTTAACTTTCCTGTTTTTTATATACACAGTTGTATATCCTATTCAAAAATCCTATAATATAGGAGAGCCTGTATCCAGAATCGGATATCTAAGGTTCTGAGTTAGAATCCTAGTTCCCCCAGGACCTTTCTATATTCTCTATAAACTTCTAAAATTGTCCGCCAGGATGCGCTAAAGTCGTGGAGAGCAACTTATAATTCTTCTAAAACGCAAACTTGGCTTTGCTCTGTGTATAGAGCTCCCACGTTACGCTCACGCATATTGATAAGATCCATAAATCTACTAAAATGGCTACTTAGAGTAAACCCCTTTAGAATATCAAAGGCCCTCCAAGTTAGGAAGATTGGGGCAGTACCGATTACTCTGCTTCTAGACGAATTGCCTGTTCGCTTATCCGAATGTATGTATGAGTAAGTACAAGCAAAAATAAATCTCTGAGGTCTGACCAAATGCACATAAACACGAACATGAGGAGGTTATAGGTTATAATTTTGGGTCCAAAATCAAATACGTATTCATGTACAGTGGAGAAGGAAATGTCTAGACGAAACTTAACAAATATTTTATCTTCTCAAATTTTATTTTTTTGTGGTATTTAATCCCACGTAATTTTTAACAATTTTTAGTGCATGGGAACAGAATAAAAAATCTAACTGTCCCAGCCAGGACGAGAACCTGGATCTCCTGCTTTCCGGGCCGAGGCGTTTCCATTTACGCTACCGAGTCAAGTTTGAAAATTTATTGAATTCCCCGCACTAGTGTCGAGAGTCTAACCACCGAGGCAGACGAATATCGTCTTATGCTCGAAGGAGCTGACATTGTCAAGCTGTTTAAATGACTCTCGTTATTTACTTTAAATTTTTATTTTATAAATATTATTTTTTTGAGGTATTTAATCCCACGTAAATTTTAACTGTCCTGACAGGGACAGTTAGATTTTTTAGTCTGTTCCTTTGCACTACTCATTGTTATAAAATAGATCTTGTAGAGAACATAATAATACTATTAAAATTAGTTTGGTTGGGGTTGTTATTGTTGCTTATGTATGTGCATGTCCTCAAATGTCCTCAAACTTTGCAAAGGTATAAGAAGCNCATATATATAGCTTTCATCAGGAAACTATATAAGTTAAATTATATATTTGTGATTAGTATGTGATGGTAGAGTTGGATATTGTGATATTATGTTATAAAAGTTGTATTACGTATATTGTGTAATGATATTATATTAAAATATGTATATTAAGTATATCGGTATAATTAATGTTGTTTTGCACTTTTGACGAAAGTATAATGAACTAATGTTAATTATATAAAATATGTAAATAACATGTATTACGTGACGTATACCGATTGTAATGACTATTTATTCACCATTATCCACTATTTATTACTATGAAATATTCTTTTCTAATTATTTACATTTATGTATGTCCAGCCCTAATGTTATCAAATACATAGTGGTTTTTGTTTTTTCTGCAAACTATAATCACTCACGTATCTTACTATTCACTTTTATTTCGGTAATATAATTTTCCACGCATACATACCTCTCTTAGGAAGATTATCTGGGTTATAAATAAATAATAAGTGCGAGATATGCCGGGCAAGAGGGCTAGTTTTTGAATAAAATAAATTTGTTTTTCCAATATAATTTCTTGAGAGCTTTTCCAGAGGGATCACTTTAATAAATTCATATAAAAAGCCTTTTTGCAAAATAAGCTGGAGGTTGAGAGAAGATGTATTTTATCCAAGTGGGATCTTATAATGTAATCCGCGAGTAGGAGTGGAAAGAATATTATCATTCAGTAGAAGGCGGATAATAAGGATATGTTGAGCTTTGGAACGTAAGTCGTGAAGTTTGTTTTATCTGAAGGGAGGGCCCTTACCGCTACTTCATTACCTTCGACTTAGGGCTTAAACTTGAGAGGGCTCACACACGTCATCATACACACATACACTTTCTCTTATCTTACTTTTATTGTTTTACTTAAGAAAATCATGCTATTCGACGTGGAATAATGACAGGTTCTTTAAAAATGCTCTTTTATTCCTTACCCATTGCACTGAGTATAAGCTGTAAACAAGTCCGTTTAAAACATATGAAAAGATATTGTATGGGAGCTTACTGAAAGTGCAAACGGTACAAAAAAGATATGGACTGTAAGGCAAACTGGTAAAATAAATGGTGAAACAAGTAAGAACTAGAATTTTAAAATCCAATTACCAAAATGTTCGGCGTTCCTCGAAGCGTCGGCCGTTTCTTTGGTTGAAAAAAAAACAGCGTTCAGAGCTCTTCCTATTGTATATTCCACCAAAGAGAACGGATCTCGTCTGGTTTGAGATCTCTGCTTCACTGCTATGTGGAAATCTACAAATCTTGTAATTTCCTGAACCACCGTAAATTTGACAACTGATGTCTGGATAATTTCGAAAGTTTAAACTACCCGAGTAAATTATAAAATTTAATATAAAAGATTATGGTGAAGAAGGAATAGCAAACATCTGTTCACCGTGTAGGTTGTAGAGAGGGTTTAAGGAGTGTACAAGTGAATTGTGGAAGTTTATTGCCGCCATAATGACGGGCGAGTTCATGGTGAAACTGCACTTCTTATCAAGAAACCCTATACCCATCATATTTTACCCTCCACTCCCACAGAGTCCCTTCAATCAACAACAGTGTCTATTTCCACACCCTCTTATTCTATCACACTTTCAGCAGTGTATTGTCCTCCAAATAAGCCAATTACTACACAAGAATTTTCCACTTTCCTCAAAGACCTTGGACCCCGTTTCCTTGCCGGTGGAGACTATAATGCAAAACACTTACAATGGGGATCGAGAACGACTTACTCTCGTGGTCGATCTCTATATAATGCAATATCATCCCAAAACCTCACCACAATTAGTCCTTCCTCTCCCACTTATTGGCCCACTAACCTGAAACGCCTTCCTGATATCCTAGACTTCTTCATTTGCAAAAACCTTTCTCCTCTTATCATTCTGCTTCGAACTTAAACGAGCTCTCCTCTGACCACTGCCCAGTTCTCCTAATGTTATCCCTGATTCCTTTTCCAAAACAATTACCTCCCTCTCCCATTAATGGCCCAGTCGACTGGGCCTTGTTTAGAACTCTCATAGAAGACCTCGGTATTTCACTGAGAGCTTCAGATGATATAGATTCCATTACCACAAACGTTCAGCAATGCATGTATATGGCTAATCTCAAAACAAAAATTTACCAACTACTCTTCTGAGTCCTAAAACCACTCCCAGATTCGATAATAATTCATCATAGCAAAACGCCGCTCAAGGGCATTGTTCCAGAAATATAGACACCCCTCAGACCGCAAAGACTTTCCAAGCTCGTAAAAAAAAATTAGATGCTTTACAAAGCAGGAGACAAACCCCTTTGGATTGCTACTTGCAGAATCCTTAAGAGCCATGAAGCTTCCAATCCCTTGCGGCCTATTCTGACAAAGACAAGGCCGAAATGTTTACCCAGCACCTCAAGCAAACATTTACTCCCTTGCATTTCTTGTATAAAATTTAACGTGGGATTAAATACGACAACTAAAATCATTATTTAAAAATAAGATTAAACCAGCATTTGAGGTTGTTTTCATAGATCTAGAAATGTCATCCTGATGTCTAATTTCATATTAGTTACTTTCGTATTTTATAAATGTTTAACTATTTAAGTGAGGTGTTATGGATTAATACCACGATAATAGCCAAATGATACTTAGCGATCACGAGATTTCAACAGAGATGATAACAGTCTTCAACTCATTTTTTTTCTTTTTTTTTAAAGTGCTTTTTCTATACTCCTCGAATGCGCCTCTGATAAATGACTCTCCTNGAGAAATAAATAAATCTTTTAAAAAAATATAGATATATAAAAAAAATCAAGGAAATAACAAATATAATTCAATCAATAATAAAACAAATTAATGGTCATCACTGTGCAGAGAGAAGGGGCCCATCGACCCCACTCCCAACAGGTTTAGGCAATAATGCCCATAAGGTCCATAATAAGGCCCAGGAGGTCGCGAGGCCATCTCCGATTTAGTCGCCGGGGAGGATTGTGAGGATTGGAGTCCGACGAAAGGGATTGGACATATAGATTGGGATGAAATTGGAGTTTACTATGGAAGAGCTTGAAGCGGGTGGAGATAAAATCTTTGACAAAAGGAATATTAAAGTCGTATGAAGGGTAGAGTTGGACACATAATAATGGAGTGCTAGCAATTATTCTGAGCATTTTGGATTTAAAGGATTGTATTAGTTGGATATTGGAAGGCTTAGCGGCACCCCACATTTCTTCTCCGTAGGTCCAGATTGGTTGTATTATGGTCTTGTAGATGGTCAGTTTATTTTCTAATGTGAGGTGTGAGCGCCTATTTATAAGGCTGTATAAGAGTCCGTGGCGTCTGTTGTGTTCTAGTCGTTTGATTTTAGAATATTTATTCCAGTTGAGTCATGAGTCAAGGTGGTACTCAAGCTAACGGACTGAATCAGAGAGAGATTTAGGGATGTTATTGTATATAACATTATCAGGAGAATCTTTTCTTAGTTGAAAATTTACTTGTACGCTTTTAGACTCATTTATTTTTATTCTCCATTTACTGCACCACTGCTGAATAGCATCAAGGTGGTTTTGTAAAATGTTAGAAGCGGTTTTGGAATCAGGGTGGGAGGAGAGGATCGCTTTGTCATCTGCAAATAGGGCTAAAAATGTATTAGGATGAGTAGGGATGTCTGCAGTATAAAGGATAAAAAGGTGGGTCCGCTTGGACCAGTGTGCTTACACTGCCCTGTAGACCACCCGCTTTCACAGGGTAGAGTTCGGAGTAATCTGATCCTTGCCAGACCCTAAAGAAACGGTTAGAAAGATAAGATTTGAGGATTAGGTAGATGGTACTTGGAAATATGGACTTCAGCTTATATAATAGTCCAGTATGCCATACTCGGTTAAATGCTTGAGTGACATCTATGAATGCACCAGGAAAAAATTCTTTTCGCTCGAGTGAAGAGGAAATAAAGTCTACTAAGCGAAACACCATCTGGACAGTAGAATGATGGGATCGAAAGCCGAACTGATGATTAGGAAGAATACTTAAGGAAGTTATTATAGGTATTATTCGTTTTAAAAGAACTTTCACAAATACCTTGGAAAGTAAAAGAAGAAGGCTAATAAACCGGGTTTGGGAAATAGGATTATTTCAGAAAATTTCTATAGAAGTGGAAAATGGGTGGTTTGGAGGACACAATTATAGAGGTAAGTGAGAAAAACAATTTCCTTTTGGGGTAGGTTTCGAAGTATTAGCCCGGTGATAAGGTCATAGCCGGGTGCTTTGCGCTTAGGCAGATGGTTTATAATGTACTTGACCTCAGAAGGTGTCACTGCCTTCATCGTTAAGGATATTAGTAATGATATATCCAGTGACTTCTCAATCTCCGCGTTATTGGACAAGTTATTGGGATCTGGATGAGGATTGGATGTTTTCTTTAGATGCTGGGCAAACATTTCGGCCTTGTCTTTGTCGGAAGAGGCCCAGGAACCATCTTCTCGACGTAAGAGGGCAGAAGGTTCATGATACTTCAGAATCCTGCGAGTAGCAGTCCAGAGGAATTTGTCTCCTTTTGAGAGGCTAGACAGGTAGGCATTAAATGCCTTATTTCGTAAAGCACCTAGTTTTTGCTTTACGAGACGAGATAGCTGATTAAACTCCCTACGATCTGAGGGATGTCTGTACCTCTGGAACAGGGCTCGAGCTTGACGCTTAGCTTGTATGAGGTTTTTAATGTAATCAGGGAGGGGTTCAGCTGAATTTACAGAGTAACGGATGCTGGTGGGTTTTAAGTTAGCCTTCCAAAGACATTGCTGAATCTTTATAGTAAAGAACTGGACAGCATCATCCAGCTCTTCAGAGGTTTTTAAGGAGATTCCGAGGTCAAGTGACTCTTCTAGCAGAGTTCTAAAAAGTGGCTAGTCAATGGGACCACTTATTAAGGATGGTGGCAATTGTCTAGGGATAGGTGTGAGAGACAGTGTAAGGAGGACAAGGTTGTGGTCAGAGGAAAGTTCTTTTAACGTTTTTACAGAGTGATGGTAGGTAATAAGATTTTTACATATGAAAAAATCTATAATATCAGGAAGACGGTTTACATCGGTGGGCCCATAGGTGGGTGAGGACGGACTTGGAGTGTAGAGATTGTGAGAGGAGACAGCATTATACAGAGCACGGCCAAGGGAGTTGGTCGTTCTCGTGCCCCACTGCAGATGTTTTAAATTATAATCTCCGCCAGAGAGGAAACGGAAACCTAAGGATTTAAAATGCTCTTGGAATTAGCCTGAGGTGATAGATTTGGTAGGGCAATATACTGCAGAAAAGGTAATTGGGGAAGTGAAAGTATTGATGGACACTGAAGTGGATTGGAGCAAGTCTTTAGGAAGGTATTAAATGATGAGTATGGCAAGTGCGAATGAGGATCGCAGTCCACCATGAGGTCTTCCGTCTAGTTTTTCAGTTCGGTAAGTTGTATAGCATAGTATGTTGAGTTTTTTCTTTTTTTGGTAGTTGTGTTTCAGTAAGTAAGAGTACGTCTATAAATTTGTCTTCTAGAATTAGTTTGAGTCTGTTTGTATGTGTTTGAATGCCATTAGCATTCCAGAGGAGGACAGAAAAGGATCTAGGATAGGAGGAGTTCATTTACTGCCAGACGAGGAAGTCATATTAGAGACTACCGTTGACTATAGGTTTAGAAGAGGAGTGATAAGAGCGCGAAATTCCGATAAAAAGGAATAGAGTATGGATTGGAAATCATTAGATATAGACGGTGGAGGAACATGAGATATGGCAGGTCGCTCTCCCCTGGGAGGCTGGCATTGAGGAAGAGGTTCTTCTTGTTTGGGCTGGTAGGTCGCCTTTGCATAGGAGTAACCGGATTCGACTGGTGTGCTGTATCCGCTGCTTCAAATCTTCGTAGATCTGGCAGCCTTTATAATTGGCGGGGTGGTTTTTTTTTGGCAAAGGGCGCAAACTGCAGGTGTACTGCGAGATTTCTGACAGTCCTCTGTCAGATGTGTCCCTCCACATTTGACACATTGGGCACCATACTCACAGTATCTTTTAGTGTGACCGTATTCCTGGCATTTGTGGAACTAAACTATGTCTCTTCGAGGGAGGGGCTTCTCCACTCGTATTCTGCAATGGCAAAGTGAGGTTATATTGTAGATCTCGTCTATATTGCTTGTGGGCTGGAGATCCACAAAGAACAAGGTCAACGGAGTCTTTATATCACCGTGAAGAACCTTTAACTCTTGGCATCATTGCGCATTCTGATAAGTTCTATGTGGCTCAATGTATTTACAATACATTTTTGTGATAATAGATTTACTGGAATAAAATCCACGTTCAAAATGCGATTCCTTATTATCGAAATGTTGAAAATTAAGAAATGTCAACGAGAAGCCATCTTAAGATTTTACTTTTCATTTTATTTGAGCAAGTCTTTAAAGAAGTTCCCGGCCCCCCTTTCATTTATCCTTCTTATCAAAGAAGTTCACAGAGGGTATAACACTGAGAAGGAGCTGACAAGAGAGGAATTATATTCTTACAAAAGAGAATGGGATGATAGAGGGGAGAAGAGGTATATTGAAAGGGACGTAATATTATCAAAGAATCTTTTTCCCCTTTACTCAGTTAAGAATTCAGAACTTCAAATAAATGGCTTAGTATGAAAAAAATCTTACTTTCGAATAGCAAAAGGAATAATGAAATCTGAAATAAAAAAAAAACAAACACGGAAGCCATGTAAAATTTTTCATGTTCTGTTATGTAATGCTCATTGGAAAATAATTAATTATATTAATTTATTTAGCTCAGTAATAAAATAACAGAATAATAACAATTTTAAGAATAAATATTTATCTTTAGCTAAAAATTAAATATGTCCAAGAACCAATGATATCTTGTACAACACGACAAGAAGAAATCACATTATTGGATTTATTCTAGTGTCGGGTGATCAGGCTAAGTACGGATTGAAGAGAGAAACCACTTTACTGCAATAGAATATTCCACACACTTAAAATTGAGCTGGAAGAATATTTCATAAGTGTGAATAAATTGGACATATTTATGAAATGTATTAATTACAACGGAAACTTGCACGAATTATATGCAAACGCAGATAAATTATAGGTTTCTGTTCAACTTAGCATTTTATCTAGTAGTTAAATATGTCATGGTTCGATAACAGCTTCGTCGCTTCTATCTATTTCACCCGGAGTCGGTTATTCCTAGATATCGGAGCTACTGCTTGATAGCTCTGGGATACTTTTCTGCGAAGAACTGTATGTAAACTCGGCTGTGACAATGTGGCATAACCCCCAATAAGCTTCCGACGAATGCATAGACAATGCAACACCATTAGCTTCCAACGCTAAATCAGGTGTTTTGTGGACGGTCGATAAGCGTCTATTGCTTTTCGGAGTTGCTTCATTTATTAAATGGACTAAATGAATTACTGCTGTCCTAGCTTGGTGCAATCGCTCGCAGCACTGTGAATATGTCAATTTGCCTATGACACGGATTTCTGCTCTCCTCAGACCTTTGTCAGTGCGCGGACAATGTAACGCCATTAGCTCTCAGCGACATATGCATGTGCCATGATTGTCCGTATGCAGTCGTGTCCCCTTATACTACGTCGACTTCCAATCTTTCCTGATTGGCGGTTTTTTGTCACGCTTTAAAAAAAAAGATTAACATTGTTAATGAAATTGTAAATTGACTTGTTAACCCAAGTGTTTTTAAGTAGTTTGTCAATGTCCGATTTGATTTCTGGTGTAAAAAGAAGGTGATAGAAAATAATTACTTTTTCTCTTATTTTTTAATAAGGCAAACATGCTTTTTTAAATTAAATGAGCATTTTTTCTGTAGAGAAATCAAACTATTCATATTGGTAAAGTGATGCAACTCTTAAGGAAACATTCTATGGATCCTCACTGATCCTCCAATGGAAAAGCTAAAAATACGATGCATTACAATATTTATATATATATATAT
>KZ806902.1:152248-163772 GCA_000696205.2 Oncopeltus fasciatus | reverse complement strand
CCAACTCATACCACGTTTATACAGACGGATCTAAATCTGAAATTGGAACAGATTCGGCTATTTTCACAAATTACTCATCTTACAAACTTTCATTGTCCAAATTTTGTAGCAATTTTACAGCTGAATTACTTGCTATTCTGAAATCATTATCCATTATCAGCTCAGAACAAAGATATTTAATTATTATCACAGATTCACTATCTTCACTTCTAACAATACCAAATCCGTTCTCTAGTAATCCGATGGTCCAAGATATATTTTATAACATTCGTTTTTTGAACAGTAAAGACATTAGACTTATTTCTTACTGGATTCCCAGTCATATTGGAAAATGAACTAGTCGATAAACTGGCAAAACAAGCAATTAACGAGGGTATTAAATATAGTAAAATACCCCATTATGATTCCAAAATCCACTTTAAAAATAAATGGCTCTCGAAATGGCTTGAAGTTGACAACAATAAACTCAGAGATATAAAAACGGACGTCATGAGTTGGAAAAGTTCTGTTAGAAGTACACGGCGTGAGGAAGTTGTATTAACCCGACTTAGGATAGGTCACTCAAGACTAACTCATGGATATCTAATGGCTCGAGATGAACCGTCTATTTGTATCGTGTGTGGAGAGAGACTGACTATTAACCACATTATTACTGAATGTAGAGCATACGAATATGAACGAGAATTATTACATTTTTCTTACAACTTATATGAAGCTCTAATGGATAATTTAAATAGCAATGACAAATGCCTATAATTTTTCAGAAAAATCAATATTTACTCTAAAATTTGATTGATATAACCATACTACTCAAGCAGATATAATAATCTAAAACATCAATTTCTATAGGCGAGACTGGCATGGCGGGGGTGGGGGGGTGCGGGTGTGGTGGTGAGATGGGGTCGACCGTCTCTTTCCTCTTCTCAAGCCGTCTCAGGCTGACAGGCTCTGATGGTCTGGATGGCTGGCACACACATGCAGACCCTCGCCAAGAGCCTTCTGTATGCTATTTTATTATAAACTGCACTATTCAACATCAGCTATGTGCTAGAGGAACGAACGGCCGCCTTCCTCTCCGCCGGCCTGGCCAACCCATCTTCGCGGGGCGCTCGCTCCCTCTGCTTCGCTATTTTCTCCCGCCTCCCGCCTCGCCATTTCAAAAGGCATAAAAGACCCGTTTGGTTGATTGCCTATATAAAAAAAAAAAAATTTAAAAATTAAATGTTAGTAACGAAAAATTAAAAGTTATGTGGAGTATGAAAGACAGGTCATAACCATGTAAAACTCTACAAATTCAAAAAACTTTGTTAGCTTATGATAAAATATTACCATATACGTACTTACAGAACTCAATAGTTGTGAATTGTCAATTCTTCTAACTTTCCTGTTCTATATTTTCATATTTATTGAAAAATACAAATTTCGGAAACTATTTAATAATGTTACTAGAAGGATTGAGTACTCTCTTTTGTTAGCCATGCCGGTAAGCTGTATTGTGATAAAAAAAAGTTGTTATTGTGAAAGGAAAAAGTCATTAAACGTACGTTAATTTTTAAAATGTCTTATATCCTCTTAATACTTTCTTGTTTACTAATTACTGTTGGTTATTTATTTTATGGTTATTAGGACAGTTGAGTTAATTCCCTCATCATCTTTAAGTCCTTTGTTCCAGGTGCATGAAGTTCTTAACACCATTTTACTCCTAGAGACAGCATGTCTAATCGGTTTTTGCTGCTTGTCAGAAACTTTCACCATCCAAGGATAACCTCATTCTGCTGAGTATAGCAAGTTTAACTCCATTACTGCAAGGTCTTGGGGGTTCAGAGGCTTCGGTCTTTGCAATAGATCAGAAAATCCTATTGAACCAACGGCTATCTCACGACTCATCAGTCTAAAATACAGAAACTGGTGATGGGCGGTTTCTTGATTAGGTCTTCATTCCATATCCACGCATGTGGAGTTTCAGCAGAAGATCTAACTTTCCAACTCAATCTGAAATGAAATTCTAACCTTTGATTAACTAAAGATTTTTAATAATTATTGCGGATTTAACGCAAATTAGTTTATAGAGCAACAGATGAAAATTATTTTATTGACAAAATTTATTTTGAATGAATTCTTCTTACGTTACACAGGCGAACGCTTATACAAAAACACCATAGCAAAGCTTATAAGGAAAACACACGCATTTTTAACTATATAAAAATAATCGTCAGGCGATAAGACAGATACTTTCAAGTGATCAATGAACCTTTGACTTATTACATGATAGTCTAAGTATATTTCCTCATGGTGAAAAATGTATAGCAGACTTAATTAATAACTTAATTATTAATAAAAATGTATATCAGATACCCTCTTCGAAATTTCATGTTTTTTAACACTTGATATTTTACTGAGTTTACCAGATAACCGAATTCTCGAAACATTTCACTAGTGTTTGAATTTTTCCTTCATTGATTTATTATAGTAAATAGTCTAATAACGACTAAATACTTAATCAGATATAGGATTCAAATGAATTTAGATGAGAGGCTGATCAGCCTGTAAACATAATTTGCGAATACATTTGTCAATTTTTGCTACATTAAAATAATAAAAATGGCGAAAGTTTATAGTATTAATTTTGCGAAAATGTAACAGAAGTAGTCCTGATTCTGGTGTCCAATGCCTGCAAAAAGCGTCCTGAGTTACTTCAAGACCAAATATTATTTGTCTAATTATTGTTTGATAATTTATTATTATAGTTTGAGTATTTTACGAGGTAGATTCAGACATTTATAAAGACAACTGAATCCATGTTGGAAATAATCTACAATTTATGAGATTACGGTTTTAGTTAAATGTGCAAAATACTGGAGTGAAGTGGTAACACGATGGGCACACATTTGACTACAAACATATACCCCTAGAATCTGAACCCGTAGACAATAACTTGCAGCACAACCAAGTTAATGACAGAACTCACATAGAATAATTGTTTCTGCTTATTCTAGTATCTTTATCATTTTAAAAAATATTTAGGCCAATTCACATTTCATGTTTCCATACTCTTAGACGACTGAACCTAAGTCATTCCATATAATTCCCCTTTATTTTCTTTTGACTTGCCGTTATCCCTTTGAATCTAACAGCCTTGTCCTCCTAAAAAGATCGCATTGCTAGATAAAGCCTCACAGTACTTGGAATGGCATCTGTAAGGCTGAATATTCCCACTGAGGAGTGGGAACCCCTTGAGACGAGCCTCGCGTGACCAGTCTCTCCAGATCCTCCTCCATTTGAGAAGGGCTTATCGCTAGGTCTAACAAGTGGTTCGGCTAATTCTGTACTACTTCTATTTCCTATTTCTCCTTCATTGAAGAGGACGCTCTTGCCCACTTTACTGTCATCACATTGAAATTCATTTATATTGCTCAAAGTTTAGGTTTTAGAAGTTTAAGAAACCATGTCCATATCCGTGACCATTGGCAAAGTTGTAAGGGAAATACGTGCCCTCCCTTGCCTAGGGTTACAAAAGTAAAAGAAATATTGAAAATGTGAAGATTTATGTGAAGTGCATTTTTTATTTCATATTTCATAATTATAAAATTTTCTTAGTTTAAAAAACATAATAAACATCTGATATTTATTCCAGATTTCCTCTTCGTCAGCCTATCACCTCCTTCTGGACCTTTTTTCTTGTCTCTATCTTGGCTACATCTTTTGAGGGATACAAGTTCATGTTAGTCAGGAACCGGTTCGGTAACCCTTTTATTTTTAACGTATAAATCAATTTTGAAACTTTTTTTAAACGTATTTTTCAAGTGTTGTAAATTTATATCTCATTACCGTGATATTCAATTTTTCACATTTACTTAGCTAAATCCTCCTATTATTCAGCATAAATTCTCGAAATATACTCATTCCACTGCTATCAATTATCTGCATAGCATATAGTCTTTGCAACTCCCATATCCATTATTTCTGAAGTCCTGTTTTCCTAATGTAATAAGGAAGATATTGAGTACTGGTAGACTATCGTATTATACCGAATTATCTTACTTGCTTAGTACTCCATATTTGAGTAGTCAAATTCCTAGCTGGTACACCATTTCATTACTGTTAAACCTTCGCCGCTAATCAAGCGAAAACTAGTGAGGGAATTTGAAACTACCGGTTCGAGAAAAGATCCCAATCGGAATTAGAACCCGGTTCCTTCTGTACATAAGTGTACCAAGTATCTTCTATACCAAGGAAACCTTATTTGTTCAATGAATAATTAATATTATATTAATTCTATCTGGTCATTTATATGTTTTTAATAGATTAAAAAATTTAGAGTGATGTCACTGGTCATTTGGAGTGGTGTCACTGGTCACCACCTCTCCTCATATGACTTTCATTAATGTAATTTTTTTTTCTATTATTCAATGTAAACAAATTACAAAATTTTTTTTTAATTTTTTACAGAATGTAATATGTAAATAAAGGTTATATAAAATTTAAAAAAATAGCTTAAAAAAGAAACCATAATTCGTTTTGGTCCTTTGCTAAAACCATTATGGTTATGGTCTGCAAAAATTATGTTAACTATGAAATTTAAGGTCTTTACCACTGTCTAATCTTCACTCAGAGAGATTTATTCTAGTCCAGCAGCAGCTTTTAAAACTGAAATAATTGCGTTACCTTCATCAGAAATTTCGCTTTACTCTGGTTTTTATTAATTCACTTCTAAATTATTAGAATGCTTAGAATGATATTTTTGGCATATTTAACATTTTCTGATCTTGTTCCTACATTTTTTAAATGTACAAAAAGAACTTTCTAGATACGGTTTTTAGTTTAAAAGTCTGGGAATGTTTTTTGATCGCGTAATTCGTCATAGGTTGGGTATCCTTTTTCTGAATATCAATACTATCAGCTACTTAACTTTTAATATGGATTAATGTAAAATACTATTAAAATTTATATTTTTAAAATTTTTATTTAATGAAGACTTAAATATGAGTGATCCTATGAATAATTCAGCCCGGATAGGCTGGAATTAGTTTTACTCTTGTTTTCTAATGAAGATTCCTCTTTGAGAAGCCTTATGAAGTATAACTTCTTTCTTCCAAACTGACTTTTCAAAGTATTTCGTTACTTCGCTTACCTCCGCTTGGGACAATTTTCCGTCAAACAGCTTTCTACAGCCGTCTTAACTTTCTTATTTTCAGATATCTTATTTGAAACATTTTTGTCCTTGACATTTTGTGCGTTTGATAATTTGTAACTTATCATGCTCCATTGGACTCCATTAAAAAAAAAATTATTCATTCATATAGCCATGAGAGATTTAAAAAATAATAATAGTGGTTCATTTATTCACTATCTACTTATTACTACTTGTCTTGTTCTAACTCGAATTGTGAATATGACCAAACTCCATAAATGCGATTCTCTATCTCCGTCTTGTGCTTGGAGTAACGCCTCTACTAAAGAAGCACTTGAACATATTTCCGAAGCTCTTGGGGTCAAATTAATATTGCATCCAAAAAGTAGCCAGCTCTCAAAGGCAAAGTCACTTGACTGTCTGAAAATGAAAGTTCGGCAGGGAATACGGGCTACTTTCATTGTTCAAGCTGAATGGCTGATGGTAGGAGGGTGGGACTGAATGCTCATGAAAAGGTCAGGCGTTGTCCCCTCTCCTCACACACATTACTAATAGTACAGCTTCTATTGACCCAGATTCCAATACCTTACATTGAATTTAATTTGATATTGTTTTAATAATTCTGTAATCTAAGTGGAAGAGCATGGGTATTAACCCATGCTATTATTAAGCAGAACTACAGAGAAAGTTTTTTTTTTTTTTTTTTTAAATAAATCTTTATTAATTACTCTCTGCTTATAAAACATCTTGTAAATATATGGCTTATTATTATGCATATATTCAAGGAAAAAATTTGTAAATAAAATGTCAATTTGCAGGGACAAGGGTCCCATTGACCCCACTCCCTGTAAAATTAGGCGTCAAGGCCCAAGAGGTCACTAGGCCATCTTCGTTTTAGTCGTCAGGGAGGGTTGTAGGGATTGGAGTCCGTCGACAGGGATATGGATTAGGGTGAAATGGAAGCTTACTGTGAAAGATCGTGAAGCGGGTGGAAGTCCAGCAGTAGCTTGTACGAAAGGAATATTTAAGCCGTGATGAAGGGTAGAGTTGGATACATAATGAATAAAAAATAAAAAATAAACTGGAGCGTTTGCAATTATTTAAGACTTTGGATTCAAATGTTTGTATTCGCTGGATGCTGAAAGGGTTAGCGGCACCCAAGAATTCTGCATACCCAGATCGGTCGTAGTTGTGTCTTGTACAGTGTCAGTTTGTTCTCTGTTGTAAGCTGTGAACGCCTGCTAAAAAGTCTGTGTTAGAGTCCGTTTGTCTTGTCGCTTAAGTTAAATATCTTTGCCACAAGTTAGTCGAGAGCCAAGATGGAACCAAAGGTTGAATCAGAGAGAGGTATAGGATGTTATTACATGTGTCAATGTTATAAGTATCTTTTCTCTGCTAAAAATATACTTATGCTTATTTTAACTCGTTAATTTTAATTCTCCATTTGCTGCGCCACTGCTGAATAGTATCAAGGTGTTTTTTTTAAATATTGGAAGCGGTTTTGGAAACAGGATGTGATGTTAAGATCGATTTGTCATCAGAAAATAGGGCCAGGAGGGTATTAGTATGGGCAGGAATGTCCGCAGTGTAAAGGATGTAAGGGATGGGTCCGAGTACTCTGCCCTACGACAGAATGCCTTTTATCACTGGAAGGTAAACGGAGTAATCAAATCCTTGCCAGACCCTAAAGAAACGGTTGGAATAGTAAGATTTAATGATTAAATATATGGTACTTGGGAATATGCGCTTCAGCTTATTTAATAAACCATTATGCCATATTTGATCGAATGCTTGAATGATGTCTAAGAATGCAACAGGGAAGTATTATTTTTTCTTAAGGGAAGAGGAAATGAAGTCAACATTAAGAAACACCTGTTGGACATTAGATGCTGGGATCGCAAGCTAAACTGATGGTTTGGGAGGATATTTAAGGAATATATAGTAGGGATTAAAATTCTTTTAAAATAAAAATAATTTTCCTGAGAACTCTTCTGATTCCAGTTCTAAATAATGGCCAGTCTACGGGATCATTTATTAGGGATGGTGGCAATTGTTTAGGGATAGTTGTGAGAGATAGTGCGAGGAGGACAGGGCTGTGGTCAGAAGAAATATCTTTCATGGTTTATATAGAGTGATAGAAAGGAATAAGATTTTTACCTATGAAGAAGTCTAGGATATCAGGGAGACGGTTTACACCAGTGGGGCAGTAGTTAGGAGAAGACGGACTTGAGTGGAGAAATTGCGAGAGGAAACAGCGTCATACAAAGCACGGCCACGAGAGTTGGTCGTTCTCGTTCCCCATGTTTCGCATTATGATCTCCGTTAGAGAGGAAACGGGGACCTAAGGATTTAAAGTGTTCTTAAAGCTGATTTGAGGTGATGGATTTGTTAGGAGGGCAATACACTGCAGATATGTGGAAGTTTGGATGGACACTGAAGTAGATTGAAGAGAGTCTGTAGGAGTCGAGGGTACTCCATGATGGCTATGGGAATTACAAAAAAGGAGTGCAGTTCAACTGTGAGCTCGTCCGTCAAGGTGATAATTTCGGTATGTATTGTATCCTGGTATCTTGAGCTTTTTCATTAAATAAAAGTCGTGTTTCAGTAAGTAAAATTACGTCTATATCTTTGTCTTTTGGAGTCAGTTTGTATGTGTTTGTATGCCGTTAGCATTCCAAAGAAGGATGGATATGAAACTCGGAGAGAAGGGATTCATTTTAACGCAAGGGAAGAAGTAATATTTATGACTGCTGTTGTCAGGAGGTTTTTAAGAGTGAGGAGGGCACATAATCCGGAGAAGAAGGACTGAAGCATGGCTTGCAGGTCATTGAGTGCTAGTGGTAGAGGAGGTTCCTCTTGACTAGGCTGCTCTTGGATTGGCTGGGTCACCCAGGAATAAGATAAATCCTGAGTGTACTTTTTTGGTAGGGGGTGGTAGAGGTCTTCGAGGTGAAAGTGCTGCGCTTATATGCATCTTATAATCGAAGGAGCTTACATTGTCGGCTATTTGTTATACTCTCGTTTTTTCCCGATATTTCTTTTTTAAATAATGTTATTGTTTGTGGTATGTAATCCCACGATAAATTTTATGCGAGAAATGCAAAGGGAGCCAAAAATAAAATCTTACTACCTCAGCCGGGACTCGAACCCGGATCTCCTGCTTACCGAGCTGGCATGTTTACGAATTACACCACCGAGGCTAGCCAGATGATTCATTATATTCCCCGCACTCTACTGGGAGTCCCCTAAGCAAGACGAATATTTTCTTACGCTCGAAGCTAACATTGTCAGCTATTTATTAGACTCTCCTTTTTTGCTTTTTTTTTTTTTTTAATATTGTAATTTGTTGTGGTACTTAATCCCACAATAATTTTATACAATAAATGCAAATGAATAGAAAAAAAAACTTACTATCTCAGCCGGAACTCGAACCCGAATCTCCTGCTTACCGGGCTGACATGTTAACTAGTTACATCACCGAGGCTAGCCAGATGAAGAAAGAAATGACAGCCCGGTAAGCAGGAGATCTGGGTTCGAGTCCCGTCTGAGGTTGTAAGATTTTTTTTATTCTGTTTCCTTGCATTTACAGTATAAAAGTATTTTATATTCACTCACTGAATAAAGGATGATCCTGACAGCGATTATCTGTGAAATTTTACAAACATGACACTTACCTGCAACAGTCTGCAAAATATAATAATACAGGTCTCTTTGCAACTCGATTAATAAAGGTGAAAGGAAGGAGCCTTATAAAGAGGTGTTCACTGATCAACGACTACTATTTGTTTATGTTAAATTCCGTCTGTTCCACATTAATAGCATAAAATTACTAATAACACTTGTTTTATTTTATTTAAACGGAGGCATTTTTTAACAGACACATAATACTGACGCAGACCTTAAGGAGCAATGTAAAATTTACAAATAGGGTATATGTATAAACATACATAATGTTTTGGAATATTGAGTATGAGAAATATGTCTAGTACTCAATATTCCAAGCAAATTTCTGCAACGATTCGAAATAAATTAGTTCTATTTTATTATCTCGATAGAGAATTAGAAATTCTACAAAAAGATACATAACGCGTACGTTTTTTAACTACACATTTGCACATGAGAAAAAGAATATAAGTGCACTCCGGGAAAAGATGCAGTCTTTCTGCTAAAAGAAAACAATTCCATAACAGTTTTTTCCTTCTAGCTTTGCTTTCATCTTAATTATTTTAGATTGCATGTATACTCTGACATACTTAGTAATGAAACATCACTTAGTAATGAGACTTTTTTTTCATACTATTAATAATAAGAAAAACGATATGTTCATTTTTTTAAAATATATAATACCTTAACCACAAAAATAACCACACTATTTTATTTCAAACGGATTCTGAGATATTTGCCTCAAACATTGAAACATGTCATTAAATAATCAAATTGTTTATTTCGTCGATTTTCTTGTTTAGAAGCGGAGAAGTTCTAAAAGCAATCATATTCATTCCATACTCACTGCTAGTTAACTTGACAACTAACTCGTCACGGCCCTAAAAATGTATCTTATTTCAAAACTCATCAGAAACTTCCTTTGCTATGATGCAATATTTCAACAAAAAATTAATTATATCAATAACAAATTATTCGTAATATTATGAAAAATATATTCTAGGTATAATTTTGTAAATTTATTTTTGTCAATCTAATGAAAATATAGTTTAATACCTACATAAAGATTCAATATATGTGATCTTCTTCTTGACCTCATCGCTTTGACATCAGAGTTCCCTGACAGAATAGGCATATTTCTCATGATTCTTGAGTTTGGTGGTTGGGGCAGATCACACAAATTGTTTTGAACTTTTTTTTCCACAATAATAAAGGAAGATTTAAGGGGCTGAGCACATATCGTAAATACACGCATACACCCTCGCAATCTCTAAGAACGGCCACGACTAAGGTAGCCATGCACTTCCGAGCACCTCCCTTTTCCCACCCCCTGGAGTACCCACTCTCTGAGGACTGGTGTTGACAGCTTCCCCCCGCTGTGACCAGCAGGCGGCAAAGTAGACCATCACTGGAATCACAGAGAAGTTACGTTGAATGTCAATCTATCGAAGCACTTACACTCACATGCTTTTCACATGGACATGTCTTTAGAACCCGAATAGAAGTAGCGATTTGCTCTCTTTCGCTCAGTAGATTCTAGTCATGTGTTAAGCTCTCCTTCCCCTCTCTCATACTTGACAGTTGCTTATTTTATTAGTACAATTCAGTTTAATTAGTCAGTTATCTACTTTCAATAGAGGATAATTCATAATTAACCAAGAAAATGTTTTTCACAAAACTTGATAAGGACATAAAACTGTTACGAACAAAATCGTGTAATAAACAAAAAAAAATCTGAAATCATTGGTAGATGAGGATGATTGGTTTGGCTATGAAAATCCTGTCTATCGGGATTACAGAGAAAATGGGTAGCACTGTCAACCTGGCTCCATATAGACCTCATCATCGTATTTTCTTTAGCATCATTCTGTTATAATAACTGACTGTTAGTCATGAATTACAGTGCCTTGCATAAATTTAAAAAACTTCTATAGAAAGAGAACTTGTTCTGGAACATGTTGTGTGATATGACGCTGAAACTTTGATGTCGCAGGAATATCAGGCGACACAACTCCACACCTACTAACGCATACCCATGTCAGTTGTCATAAGTGATGAAGTCAGAGATCAAAATACTTTGATGTCGCAGGAATATCAGGCGACACAACTCAACACCTACTAACGCATACCCATGTCAGTTGTCATAAGTGATGAAGTCAGAGATAAAAATACTTTGATGATGTATAGACTTAAGCACACTCGTACCCACTCTGGGCCATGAAGAAAAACCCCTCTTGCTACCAACACTTTCGCATGCATTGGAACTGATTACGAGATACTTGTCCTACATGTACTGATCATTCTCGTCTAATAGTTGCGAAAGCCCTGCTGCTCCAAGCCCAACTTGACCCAGGAACTACTTTTTTTTGTTTGTTGTTTTAAGGAGGTCAACTACTATGGCGCCTATCTTAGGAAGTACTTCATTTATTGCACTCAAACTAAATTACTTTGCTTTAAGTTATAAGATAACAAAATGACCTTATTTCGTCATATATTATTTTAATTAAATATGATAGGGTTCCTTATACTTTATCTTCAGAAATGAAAGAGAAGTAGAAGGAGTAAATACAATTTTCTAACCATATGTACTCATAATGCACAAGTGGAGTATAAGTTACTTATATAATAATATTTTTTCTAATAAACAATTTGCCATTATACTAATTTTTCTAATTAATAATTGTAATCTGCTATATTTGTATTTATATATATATATGTGTATATATATAT
>KZ806902.1:131485-143972 GCA_000696205.2 Oncopeltus fasciatus | reverse complement strand
ATGAGAGTTCTATATTCATTGGTGGTAGAAATAATAATAACCCTTTAGATTATTTACCTGTATAATTTATGTTTGATTTGTGGTTCAGAAATTTAATCTTATAAATAAATCAACTGCTAGTTGTTTCTTTAACTTGGTACATTGAAATGTGAAATGTGTAAAGTCAACGACCGTCTATTCGAAGACCCTTAAATGTTTTTGTTAAATGCAGCCGTTATCAATGCTTGATAAAATGATAGCTTATGGATTATATTAAATTATAATTATATTAAATTATGTTGCTATAAGTAAATTCCTTATACACAAACTCCATACTGGATGTGCTAACTACTGGGCTTCCATTAAGTACTAGTGATCAAGTGACTGTTCTTTTGGCGAATAATTTGGAAAGCTGGTTGATCTCTGGAGAGAAGTAGCGCAATAAATACGTTATTAAAAGCATAAATATACAATAAATATATATAATATGGCTTTATCTATAATATTTATTTAGTGTAATTGATTTTCGTTGGTATTCAGTCTAGTAATCGATTAAATATAATTATGTTTTGAATAATACAATCATAGGAGCTTTTTTGTTTTTATTATATCATAAATTCTATATAAAACAAATTTCTTAAGATGTCTGTCACAATATAAACAATTGTTTTGTTTTTTTTACTTCTTTGCAACTTTCACACCTCCAGCACTTAATCTGGTGGTGGTTGGTCTGATCGGTTGGGGCATGTGGTGGGGTGACCCGGATTTGACTGCTTTAGATAGGCATTATCTTAGGTCACAGGTGTCTTACTGAAAATGCTGAGAAAACGCCAGTTCGAAACCTACCCTGAGAGAAACTTTTTCTTTTTTATTAATTGAAAATAATCATGTTTAAAATATTAACTCTATTCATTTAAATAAAATAAAATGTATGTGAGGGACTACAATCGACAGGCCAGAGTAAAATCTAGATTGGGCGAGTAAAAAATTATGTTTCGCTTCTGTGTAATATTTAGTTCAGAGTAGTGAAACTATACTCAGAATTGTTTATCAATAAAATAAATATTTTTTAAGTCTTGAAAAGTTCAAGTACAAATATTCTATTATACTGAGGGATATGTTGAATTTACGTAGTTTCTGGCTGGACCTTTTTTTGAAAAAGTTAAATTCTATAAGAACTACTCTAAAAAAAAAAATACGATATTTTACATTAATGCCATCCTCTGAACTTGATTATTTTTGTAAAATTTTTATTTTCCAAAGTCTCAAACGCTGCGACATGGAGTATTTGGTATGTATACTTATACTACCAACCTATGTGGTGGGTGCAGGGGAGCTTGCAATGAAATAACATTAATAAAGAATGAAAAAGTAAATATTTAATGTAATCATTTATTAAAATACTTATTTTATGATTACTATAGTTTTCTTTGGGGAAAGTAATAACTAGCAAGACTAAAATGACTAATATTCAGAACTTCTTTTTATCTTTTTTTTTAAAGAATATTCATTGATTTGCTACATTTGCACAACAACGTGTGAGACACCTCACTGGTGAGGTGGACAATAATTAGTTATTTATAGAATTTTTAAACAATTTAGATAAAAATAACAAACACATACGTATTCATATGTTTAGAAGGCTGGCTGGCTTGAAGGGAAAGAGGGTAGGCCAGCCCAACAGAAGGGTTGGGTGTACTACTTATGGGAGAATTCCACACGTCTTATTGTTTGATGGATCACAAAGAAATTTTGGAGGTAATACATTCCATGATAAAAGCTGTATAAATTTTGTACAAATAGTAAGCTCAAGCACTGAGACTCTCAGGATGGCATACACAAAAAAGAAACTTTTTTCCCTCCATAAATAACTGATTTTTCAAGGTTATATTAATATTATACGTTATATTTTTGAGATTATTACTTCAACCAAATGTTACAATATGAAAATTAGTGACATTAGAGCAGAGCAGGACCCAATCCTTTAACATATTATTTTTGTATTTATTTTTGTTCTGAATAAATGAGATAGATCAGCAGGTGTATATAAGGAATGCAACTTATCTTATGTCACGTTTAATCAAAACTTTATCTACTTTTTAAATTTTTTTTGCTTCATAGTTTTCTTCCTATACAGTCTGTGAATGCAAATTTTAGAAATAAAAAGGGAATGGTTTGTGTGTAGATTTTACCTTGGTTTGTGGTAACCACTAATGTGGTTAAGTCTACAAAATATTTAAAAAATAATTGCATGAACTCCTTCCGAAAAGAAAAAAAATAATTTTGAGGCGGAAATATAAGATCACTGGCTATGAATAAAGCGAATGACGAAAGCCGTTAAAAAGGTACCACCTTCACTCTTATTTATCCTGTAAATTTGGTGCTGAGGTAAATCGGATAATATTAACCTCTTTTTTTTTTCTTTCGTGCAATTTTTTGCCAACTGTCATTATCAGGTTAATTTAACTAAATATTCATTACCTCATGTCCAACTTTACGCTAAACAAATATTAGCAATTATTCAGAATATAATTATTGTAAAATTACTAAGAAGAAAATAAAAATACATTTATAAGTTAAAAATTAAATTTAGTCTAAATTTAGTAAACTCAAATAAATTAAATAACACTTTGCAGAGAGAAAAGCCCATTGACCCAACTCCCAATAAATTTAGGCATCAAAGCCGAAGGACCCCTTTGCGACCCGCGAGGCCTTTGTTTTAGTCGTCGGGGAGGGTTGTGAGGATTGAAGTCTGACGACAGGATTCATCCTATGGATTACGGTGAAATGGAACATTGCTGTGGAAGAGTATAAAGTGGGTAGATATAAGGTCTTGTTATTGAAATAATAATAAAATTCTTTGGGGTTAACCTGCATTAAATATAAAGTATCGAAGGATTCACACATAGTCCATTCCAATATTGGATTAGAATGAGGTGAATCAATTTCCAATGAGTCGCTGTGTATGTCAGTGAATGTGGGGACGGCAGTTCTAATATTAGATGCCTTGGTGAGACTTAAGGCTAGTTCTGAGAAAGTGAAGTTGACTTCTCTAGCCTCAGTGCATCTATTGAGTTCAAGCTTGACAACAGTTCTAATATTATATGCATTCGAGAGACTTAAGGCTAGTTCTGAGAAAGTGAAGTTGACTTCTCTAGCCTCAGTGCAACTATTGAGTTCAAGCTTGACAACAGTTCTAATATTATATGCCTTGGAGAGACCTATGGCTAGCTTAGAGGAGGGGAAGTAGACTTCCACTTTCTCATATACCATATACGTATATAGAGTTTATTGAGGATATTTAAGCCCCCAAAGTGTTAAAAATATATTGATGCATACGGATTTTTCTTTAAATAAATACTGTAGTTTTGTTAAAACTTTAGTGGCACATTTTTAAAAACCACCTGTATGAAGGTTGGAATACATTCAAGTGCGAGAAGTAAGAAAAAAATGAGTGGCATAAAAGCACAAACCCCAGATCAAAAATTGTGACTGTATGGCCTTTGATGAATTTTCCTTATCGCGTAAATTAAAACTGTATTTAAATCTGTCCCTGTTCTGTCCTCAAGATAGCTTGCATTAGAAGTCGAAACGTAGATATTAAGTAATAAACTTTAATAGATTATTAAGTTATTAAGCTTATATACTACGATAAGCTCAGCCTTTTTCGTTAAATCAGTTTACTGGATCGGTTGTATAGTAGCTTAGTGATATGTCGCATTAAATTCTATCAACGTACGGAATGACAGCATTTTCTTTTGCTTTGTAAATGGTGCTTACTAGCCGTTGATGTGATATTTTTTCCCATAAGAACACATCTTTTACAACTCGGGATTGCTGCTTGTTAATCGCCCAATGTTTCCTCCCAGCGATATGTCCTCAAATTTACTACTTTGTTTTCATAAATCAACATGTAACACAACAGTGATGTGACAATTTTTTAATGATTGAAACTTTCTATAGAAATCAAGCTTAACGCATTGATTATATGCACTAAACTTGTTGTTAAGATAAGTTTCCAGCCAAATGGCGCTTAGCTCGAATCTCATCTGGTGTAAGCGAGGCCTAAGAGATTTATTAATTATGAATAAATTCCCCATCCATTACGTCCTTTGAATAGAAGCCGTCAGCCCTGGGCTCCTCTAATATCTGGAGAGATCTCAGCACTAATGAAAATTTGGTTGGGCAGATTCAAAGTTCACAAAGCAGACTCGGTGTTGTTGCCTAAATCATGGTTCTGTGGAGTGCCCAGAAAGGCATATCACAATTAAAGTAGTCAAAATTTTCCTTCCTGATTTGCCTAATGAAGTAAAATATTATGAGGATTATTAAAAGTATATTTCTTCAAAAATATACAAATTTTCAATTAATCAAGCATTATTTATTAAATTATTTAATAAATCAAGTATATTCTTATAATTTAACTTTTAAAAAAAATAATAAAAATAATAAAATTAAAAAAACGACTTATTTTATTGGTTGATCACCATGGATGTGTCAAATGTTATCTATAGAAAATAGAAACGTTTAAATAATTTGTGGGTATCAACTAGTTTAAGGATTCAGGCACTCCTGCCTAGTTCGATAACTAGGTCCTCTTAGTTTAAGTTCGAGTCAAGCCCTGGGCATTCTTTTATCAAAAATAAAAACTTTAAAAAATTAAAACTACACTCAAATGGAGAATTTTTTTGACCGTAGATATCATTATTAGATGTTTTTGTTGGGGATCGGTCAAACCCATCCAACGACCCAATGTTCTTGCAGTGGAGTAAAAAAAAACAACTTTTTTTAAAAATTCTTACAACTTCTCGTACGAGGACAAGGAACAGAGGAGTTCGTTTCACTTGAGCTGATTAATTTGTTTTATAGTATTTATTAGGATTTAAATTACCCGTAAGAAATAAATCCTGGCGAAAGCTTGTATCAGCTCTAAAATAGAATAATTGTAATTATTATCTACGTCATCTCAGAATAATATCTACGGTCAACAAACTCTCTTTTTGAACATGTAATTATTACATTTTTTTAATATGATCTAAAGTCACAGAAGAACTCTTTGCAAATAAGACAACCAGTTTCCTTCTTCATTTGTTATTCTGTGGGCCTTATAAGTACAATTAATAAACAAGTATACAATAAATGTCCTTAACTGTGATGTGTTTTCTTTAATTTAGTATTGGTGCGCAAGTCCATGGACAATATTTTTCACTTTCAATGTGAAATTTAAGTATTTATTGATTTTGAATAATAATGTTTAAAAAAAACACTCATGTTCCAATAAATAAATAAAATTTTATGTAAAAATGAAACTTAAAAATGGCTCTAACCATTTTGATGAAAATTATTTATAATTCAAAAAGATTTTACCGAAACTCAGACAGGAAAATTATGTGATGCAATTTTTACTTTTCCATGATTCTTTACTATTTTACATTATCTTATTATTATTATATAAAATATGACAATCTATTTATTTTCGGTAATTTTATTATATTATTCTGCTTTATTTTCATTTTCTCACAAGGATTTTATAATTACCTAAATAGTCATTTAAAATTTTCCTCTATGTTTAGTTTTTTTTATGTCAAAGAAAATAATTTGAATCAATTAATGTGTGTTTCTCTTTAATTCTCATTTATTTGTTCTTTTTTCAATGGTTTGAAATATTACAAGCTTAAAAGCTAAGAAATTTGAACTTAGCTGAATGGTTATTTATTCTGAGATGTATTCAGTTGCTGATTCCGGAAACTTGTAATTGCCACTTCACTACTAATGTTCTTGACTCATATATATATATATATGATTCTGAATCTGTCGCTGGGGGCTATCCTGAGGCTGACGAGAGACTGAGAAATGGATATGGAAACCAACATGTGATAAGACGGAGCTTCACTCGCCTTGGCTAAGGCATAAAGAATATTGTATCAGAAGAAAGTAATTAAATATTTTCTGTTTCGTCGCCAACAAGTATAATTTCTGTAGTGTTCAAAAGTATAATATATACATATTAAATCTCAGATGAACTGTTACTATTTGTTCGTACGCTCTTTGCTATGTAAGTGTCATGCTCAGCCGACAAGAAAAATAATTACATTTAAGTTTGGTTTTTTTTTTAAAGCACTTGGGAGTTATTGGGAAAAACAGTAACAGCTAAACTGTTCTTCCCCGCTCTCTTTTTTTATCTATAATCTGCCCTTTTCGCCCGAAATTTTTTTTTTAGAACTTGGATCTCCCTCCCCCCATATACTTAAAAAAAAATGTTAAAAGAACATTATTTACGTGATCTTCACTATGTTAATATCACCTTATTAACTTTAATGTGAGGTTAAATTATAGGTATCATCGTTCCTCCATATTTCCCTACTTGTGTAATCTGCCCAATAACTTAGAGCTCTCTTAGTTTTCAATATAACATACTGAATTCAGTTTTCGTTCTACGGGAAAGAAGCTTGACTGGTGATATCTTTGAAAAGCGGTGATCCGCCACTCACCACGGTGATCACTATCAGATTCAGAATTAGGGGCTGTTGAATAACTCATAATTTCAAGTTTCCTCTTGTCATAGTTGCAGGCGTACGATCTGTCAGAAAATCACGAACCCTTAACTGACACTTCGAAGCCGAATTCAGATGCCAATTGATTAATATGACGATTGAAATATGTTTATACTTTTAAAGATTTTTTTTTAAATTCCTATTAATTGTTTATAATCATTTTGAGGATAGAGGTATAATTATTTTTGTAAAGTTGCCGTCATAGTATATAAATTATCTATCTAATTTTAGAATACACCTCGTTGCAAATAATTTTTTTTAAATTTTAGATTGGCTGAATCGCTTCAGTTGACTTTGACTCACCAATATAAACCGCTCTTCCCTGCTTGAAAGATTATCTCATCACCATCACATCTGCCGAGATATTCTCTTATAATCAGGTATGTTCGCCAAAATTTCTATTCTTTCTTATATTAGTAGTAAGGAATGTAGGTTTAGAGCCTATCTTCATAACAGATTTTTTTTTTTTTTTCATTGTATTTGCATTTACCATATCCATATGTGCATGTGTGTGTATAGGTCTCAATCGGACGTCGTTGTAATGAAATTTGCTAATTCGTTTAAATGCAAAATGATAGGCTAGGTTTGTTGATAAACAAAATTGAATTATCAGAGGTAGAGATTTACTTGACATGCCATGAGCGAGTGAAGAAATATATTCCAATACAGGGGGCGTAATATTTATTCGTTACAAAGCGACATTCAACAAACAGCAGTGGGAGTTTGTCTTGTAAATTTTATTTAGAATGAAAAAAGAAAGACCAAGGGTTCATTATTGAGAAAAATCAGGCAGATGTAGCTGTTAGAAAAAGTTCAAATACAGACATTCAATTCCTACGATACAGAACAATTCGCTTAGTGTCGCAATTCCTAAGTGACACTTAGTTTCCTATTCTTTTTTAGGAGGGGGGGGATTTTTAATGATTGTCTAAAGAAAATTATAGACGATTTTTTAAATCTTAATCGAGAATAAACTGTATAATTTATCTCTCATACCTTATATTATCCGTCTTCATTGGTTTCTGTACACCATCTCCCGTTGGCGGGCGCTTTCGGACATTGTCCATCTTCTGGCCGAATACATACGTTCACTGTCACGGTCCGTGTATTTATAGAATTCTACAGAGTTGAATACGGACCGTGACAGTGAAAGTATGTATTCGGCCAGAAGATAGACAATGTCCGAAAGCGCTCGCCAGCGGGAGATGGTGTACAGAAACCAATGAAGACGGAGAATATAAGGTATGAGAGTTCTATATTCATTGGTGGTAGAAATAATAATAACCCTTTAGATTATTTACCTGTATAATTNGCATTCGTGAGACTTAAGGCTAGTTCTGAGAAAGTGAAGTTGACTTCTCTAGCCTCAGTGCAACTATTGAGTTCAAGCTTGACAACAGTTCTAATATTATATGCCTTGGAGAGACCTATGGCTAGCTTAGAGGAGGGGAAGTAGACTTCCACTTTCTCATATACCATATACGTATATAGAGTTTATTGAGGATATTTAAGCCCCCAAAGTGTTAAAAATATATTGATGCATACGGATTTTTCTTTAAATAAATACTGTAGTTTTGTTAAAACTTTAGTGGCACATTTTTAAAAACCACCTGTATGAAGGTTGGAATACATTCAAGTGCGAGAAGTAAGAAAAAAATGAGTGGCATAAAAGCACAAACCCCAGATCAAAAATTGTGACTGTATGGCCTTTGATGAATTTTCCTTATCGCGTAAATTAAAACTGTATTTAAATCTGTCCCTGTTCTGTCCTCAAGATAGCTTGCATTAGAAGTCGAAACGTAGATATTAAGTAATAAACTTTAATAGATTATTAAGTTATTAAGCTTATATACTACGATAAGCTCAGCCTTTTTCGTTAAATCAGTTTACTGGATCGGTTGTATAGTAGCTTAGTGATATGTCGCATTAAATTCTATCAACGTACGGAATGACAGCATTTTCTTTTGCTTTGTAAATGGTGCTTACTAGCCGTTGATGTGATATTTTTTCCCATAAGAACACATCTTTTACAACTCGGGATTGCTGCTTGTTAATCGCCCAATGTTTCCTCCCAGCGATATGTCCTCAAATTTACTACTTTGTTTTCATAAATCAACATGTAACACAACAGTGATGTGACAATTTTTTAATGATTGAAACTTTCTATAGAAATCAAGCTTAACGCATTGATTATATGCACTAAACTTGTTGTTAAGATAAGTTTCCAGCCAAATGGCGCTTAGCTCGAATCTCATCTGGTGTAAGCGAGGCCTAAGAGATTTATTAATTATGAATAAATTCCCCATCCATTACGTCCTTTGAATAGAAGCCGTCAGCCCTGGGCTCCTCTAATATCTGGAGAGATCTCAGCACTAATGAAAATTTGGTTGGGCAGATTCAAAGTTCACAAAGCAGACTCGGTGTTGTTGCCTAAATCATGGTTCTGTGGAGTGCCCAGAAAGGCATATCACAATTAAAGTAGTCAAAATTTTCCTTCCTGATTTGCCTAATGAAGTAAAATATTATGAGGATTATTAAAAGTATATTTCTTCAAAAATATACAAATTTTCAATTAATCAAGCATTATTTATTAAATTATTTAATAAATCAAGTATATTCTTATAATTTAACTTTTAAAAAAAATAATAAAAATAATAAAATTAAAAAAACGACTTATTTTATTGGTTGATCACCATGGATGTGTCAAATGTTATCTATAGAAAATAGAAACGTTTAAATAATTTGTGGGTATCAACTAGTTTAAGGATTCAGGCACTCCTGCCTAGTTCGATAACTAGGTCCTCTTAGTTTAAGTTCGAGTCAAGCCCTGGGCATTCTTTTATCAAAAATAAAAACTTTAAAAAATTAAAACTACACTCAAATGGAGAATTTTTTTGACCGTAGATATCATTATTAGATGTTTTTGTTGGGGATCGGTCAAACCCATCCAACGACCCAATGTTCTTGCAGTGGAGTAAAAAAAAACAACTTTTTTTAAAAATTCTTACAACTTCTCGTACGAGGACAAGGAACAGAGGAGTTCGTTTCACTTGAGCTGATTAATTTGTTTTATAGTATTTATTAGGATTTAAATTACCCGTAAGAAATAAATCCTGGCGAAAGCTTGTATCAGCTCTAAAATAGAATAATTGTAATTATTATCTACGTCATCTCAGAATAATATCTACGGTCAACAAACTCTCTTTTTGAACATGTAATTATTACATTTTTTTAATATGATCTAAAGTCACAGAAGAACTCTTTGCAAATAAGACAACCAGTTTCCTTCTTCATTTGTTATTCTGTGGGCCTTATAAGTACAATTAATAAACAAGTATACAATAAATGTCCTTAACTGTGATGTGTTTTCTTTAATTTAGTATTGGTGCGCAAGTCCATGGACAATATTTTTCACTTTCAATGTGAAATTTAAGTATTTATTGATTTTGAATAATAATGTTTAAAAAAAACACTCATGTTCCAATAAATAAATAAAATTTTATGTAAAAATGAAACTTAAAAATGGCTCTAACCATTTTGATGAAAATTATTTATAATTCAAAAAGATTTTACCGAAACTCAGACAGGAAAATTATGTGATGCAATTTTTACTTTTCCATGATTCTTTACTATTTTACATTATCTTATTATTATTATATAAAATATGACAATCTATTTATTTTCGGTAATTTTATTATATTATTCTGCTTTATTTTCATTTTCTCACAAGGATTTTATAATTACCTAAATAGTCATTTAAAATTTTCCTCTATGTTTAGTTTTTTTTATGTCAAAGAAAATAATTTGAATCAATTAATGTGTGTTTCTCTTTAATTCTCATTTATTTGTTCTTTTTTCAATGGTTTGAAATATTACAAGCTTAAAAGCTAAGAAATTTGAACTTAGCTGAATGGTTATTTATTCTGAGATGTATTCAGTTGCTGATTCCGGAAACTTGTAATTGCCACTTCACTACTAATGTTCTTGACTCAAATTTATTGTAGCAACACCCCCCCCCCCCTCCTCCTCGTACCTCAACCCAATCCCCCCCTCCTCCTCGTACCTTAACCCAATCCCCCCTCCTCGTACCCCAACCCAATCCCCCCTCCTCGTGCCTCAAACAAATCTCCTTCCTCCTTCTCGTACCCCAACCCAATCCGTTCCGCTGGAATAGATTAATTTGTGTGAATCAAAGAAACCTTCTCAATGCAACTTAAAAAAATATGTATTTTCGCTCCAAGGGTGTAAGTTGGCCGCTACACCCTCGCGAGCTCATGTTTTTAACTCCCATGTCGAATACTTCATGAGGGGGATAAATACACTTTATTCCTTTATCTCTCTTTTAGGTATATAACAAACTTCATCTCCATCTGGTTTCCATAACTTTTCATGGTTTTAAGAAATAAAAACACAAATATATATACTAAATTATTGTGAATATTTAGGAAACAATTAATACCAAAATAACATAACATAACTATCATACCTTCTATTATCCGTCTTCATTGGTTTCTGCAAACCATCCTCCGTTGGCTAGCGCTTTCGGACATTGTCCATCTTCTCACTCTGTTGAATACAGACAGTGACAGTGGACACATGTATTCGGCCACGAGGATGGATAATGTCCAAAAACGCTCACCAACAGAAGATGGTTTGCAGAAACCAATAAAGATGGATAATAGAAGGTGTGATAGTACTATATTCATTGGTAGTGAAAATAAGCTTTTAGATCATTTAACATAACATAACATTGAACATGCTAAGGTAAAAAAAAATGTTCTTTAGAGGGTGTTTTGTACAGGTAGCGGGAGCTTCAAATGAAAATTTCAATGTACTATTATTACAATGCTTAATGGTTATTAATTAGTACACGCAATCATCAGCACTGTCCGTTGTTATTTTCGATACTTTAAATGAATTATTCAGAAGCGACAATTAATTATTTTTAGTATTTTTAGAATCAAAACAAGTGGAAACACAAACGAAATAAAACCATAGTTTTGGAGTAAAATAGGCTTTAGCCTTTGATACTGTGAGTAACAGTGATTGTATAATAATTAAAGACACTTTAAAAAACAACAACATAAATTTATTATTTAAACAATTGTAAATATTCATTGACAACCTCATTTCAAATGCAAGTTAACTTTCATAAATTGAGCAGCATTTATGCTCCAATCCCAGCGAAAGTTTCATCTCTTTTAAGTTTATAATTTTCGTTCATTTCCCTAGTGAATTTCGATTACTTCTTCTCCCTGTGGAATATTACGCTTGTTCAGTCCCTAATAACTGTGTACGTAATGTTTACTTTGCGTACCAACTGAAAGAATATACATTATTTTGTACATCCCTGGAGGTTCAGTAAAAGCCTCCCTTAAGAGAAAAACCCATCGATAGATCGGGTTAGGATATAAAAATCGAGAGAGAGAGAGAGCTAAGAGAGTGAGCGCATGCGTGTGGAGCTCCGCCCTCTGCCGCCCTACGACCCCTCACTCTCGACTTGGCGCCTCTGTAGAGCGGGTCTCTCTTGTCCAGTCTGCTCTCGGCTTACGTGCTTCCATCCCAGCTTACGTGTAGTGGACTTTTAACGGTAAGATTTATACATATACATAAACATATACGTGTTTCAACATATATTTAATTTTATAAAATTTGTGTTTCTGAATTTTTTTTAGACTCGAAGAATTTTTATTCATCCCTTAGATAACTCCCGAAAAATTAAAAATTTTCGTAAGGGAACAAATATTTGAGTTCCTTACAAAGTAGTTTCGATTTACAATGTAACTCATCATCAGTGCCAAATAGTCGATAGATTATGTTTAAATATTTTAATGGAAACGGGAGATAAGTGTAACATATAAATTAGATTAGGAACATTTTATAGAGAGAGAATAAATTTTAATGTACACAAAAGAAAAACGAAAATCACTCATAAAAGTCTATTTTAAAATCTA
>KZ806902.1:77522-93067 GCA_000696205.2 Oncopeltus fasciatus | reverse complement strand
AAAATGTGTGTGTAAGAGAAAGGTAGAGTGTGCTTGGCTTTATATATATATATAAAATAACATTTGTTAGTTATGTGTAATGGGTGTGGAGATTCGATTCACAGAACAAAATAAATAAAAGCTTGCTCTATGTCATAGTTGTTTAAAACAGAGTACTGCCTTAGAGAGGGATCCCTTCCTTCGTGACCCTAAATGGATACATTGAAAGTTTAAAATAATAATTATAATAAAACTTCGTACTTTATTTATTTATAACCTTCTAAATAACTATCTCATGTTTGAAATTGGGCTATCCGGAGTAGAAATATTTCGAAATTATTAATTTAAATTTCTAAAAGTTTAATTTCACTTTAACTGGATACACTATAGTACACTTAAAATATTTAGTGCATTTTAAACTATATTAAAATTTCTAATAAATAAAATTATTCTAAACATTTTTTTCGTTTGCAAATTTCGTTCTATTTTCTGAGATTATATAAGCCTTGAGTTGTACAACAACATTTTAATTTTAAGAAGGTAGAGATCCGAAATTCATTTTTTTGGTCAATATATATATTTATTTTCGGATTTTAAAAATTAATTATTTTTAGAATATTTTCTTTAGTCTCAGTTTGTTGAAGACTAAACAAGTTTCGCTAAAGATTCTATTGCGAGATTTCGTTTATTTTTTAGCCAAGATTAGTTATTTCTATGGAAATTACTCGCGTGTTGACTCCTCTACACACCATGCACATTTTTCATTAAGAAGTATTGATGAAATCTCTTACTTTAGAAGAAAGTTATTTCTATAATTACTTTTAGCCATAATGGTGGTATTAATTATTCACTATAGTATTTACCATAAATAAATCTGCATTTATTTATTGTCTATAAATAAATCTGCATCTAATATTCATGGCATAATCACAAGAAGAAAACTTTAAGAAATAAAAAATCCGAATACCAATAAATAAAAACATTAATCGCAAAATAAAGTCTATTATAGTGTCAAAAGTTAAGGCATTGAGTGTTCAATCAATCAATTTTCTAATTACTTGCAAGCACTTTACTGATTTTCAAGAAGGAAGAATAACTTCTGAAAAAATTATTTACTTAATTTAAAGAAAACGAATAATTTAATTTTGAATGAAATCAACAGTTAAAAAAAACCGTCCTGCAACAAGTCATATAGGCCCAGGAGAAAAATACATGATACGGATGTATTCATTTTCTTTCCAAGGCACACTAACAAAGTGTGATCAGCACACCATTCTGGCCACCTGATTTTTTTTTCCGATTCAATGAAGAATGGTTTCCAATTAGAGCTAGGTGTTCTCTAGAAGCACATTAGAATTATTTGGGTCATTACAAACAGAAGCACAAAAAGAAAGAAAAAGCAACTGGGCACTGTGAGCATTAGACCACTGTGTCATTTTTCTTTTTACTTGAAATAAGACAAATGTAGGTCTACCAGAGGATTGCGATATCAGCAGAGGGTACCGAGGGGAGGAAAGTACATACCGCTCCTTACTGAATTAAATATTTGAATTATATGTCACTCAACTTCACCAGTAGTTTAGGATACAGCGCAAGTTAATTTTAAATATAATGTTTAAGTTGAAACAATCAATAATTAACAACCACTGAGAAAAATAAATATTTTAATAATTTGATTTAACGAACTCTTCCAATGCTTTAATCTTCATGAATCTCATATTTTAATAAACTATTATTGTGAAATTTCAAATATGGAAAGAAATATGTGTAATAAATATCTGACTAACAATCAATAATATTTTGATGTTTTTTTTTTCTACAGTAATCTTCCACCTCTAAACGTACTAAAATTAAGAGATTTCAAATATGAACTATAAACAGGGGATATATTAAATAGGTCCTTGTAGGTGATTGACGATAATGAGTAGTTTATATAAACATTATATATAAACACAAATACAATTGTTGAGAAAGATCGATATTACTTGATCTCAATAAAAATACCTTCCATATAATTTTTATGCCTATAATGAAGATGCAAATACTTATAGGTTATACTCTCAAAAATACATTACCATATAAAACTCCCACTCGAAAACCGTCAAATAAAAACATTAAACCGATTGAGACCAATTTTATGCTAACCAAAACATAAAAATTCAATCCATAATATAATCAATAGAGGAATTATGTTCAAGATCGTAACGGAAATATTTTCTAACTAGGAAGGAACCATAAAAGAAAATACCGGAGAGAAGTACTTTACTAAATAATGGAAAAGGATCGGAAATAAATAGTTTACATGATTTTGAATATCATCAAGTTAAGTTTACAGAGTGCCTACAAGAGGTATTTAGTGAATTCTTAAAGGTTGGAAAAGTAGAATACCAATGTTCCTTCAGCATTTGAAGGAAAATAAGTTGAAATATGTTAAAGGAGGAACTAAAATCCTCTTCAAAAGTAAAAAAAATTGGTTAGAACATTTCAAAAAAATAGATCCTATATTTAAAATAATAAAGCAAGATCTTTCTAAAATAAATACTAATATATTAGGAAGAATAAAACAAGGTTTAGAAAAGAACAATAAAAATAATCAATAGTAATACGAAATGAAAAACATGTTTTTCATGAAGAACACACATTTGACTTCGATAGCTTAACCATTCTTTCCACTGAACCCTATCAACACAAACGTCTTTTGTCTGAAACCGTTCCCATCAACTTACAACACTATCCAGTTAACGACAGAACGGACATAGAACAAATTTCCTCAACTAATTCTAACATTTTCAACATTCTAAAAACCATCAGCCCTCCTTCTCAATAAACCTGTCAAACATTTTTCCCAGTTCCAAAGTTACCTATTCCCAATAATACCCTTCCTTTTTTCCTTTGTCCTTTTTATTGCTCTCTCTTGCAACAGGCTGCTTTCCCTTTGTCCTTTTTATTGCTCTCTCTTGCAACAGGCCGTTTTTCCTTTGTACCTTCCGCCTCTTACCTTCTCCCCCCACCTTTTTACCTTTTACATTGTGTAGAAGGAAAATTTATACTTTAGTCATGGAAATGTGAACTTCTATCTACCTCGATCTACCTTGACCGAACCCCAACTAATATCATCTCAGAGTAATACGAAATTTAGGATATTGTATAAAATATTTCTCCAAAAATATCTACTATCATATTAAATACTATGGAAAAACCAGTTAGCCTCCAGAGAATAAGGCAAACGTTATTTGTCTTCTTAATGAATTCTAGGGAGTAGATTTGGATCATTTCATTTCATCATTCAAAAATAAATTACATTTCTCCTAACAGAACGGATATTTAATGCTGGGAAATATACTGAATCTGGGGCATATACAAAATCTTTCCTCGGCGGGAGTCAACAGCAAGCTGTAATATTGAAGTTTTAATATTTCTCCAAGAAAAATAATTTTGCATCAAACCTATTCCAAAACTAACTAAGTAACTACTTACTACCATAAGTATACTCAGCATATTAGGCTCTTCAAAGGAACAATAGCATTTATAATAGATATTAAAAAGTCTACTTTGAGAAACATGCACAGTGCACTGCTTTAAGGGTCAATAATCGGTCCATAACTCTAATATAGATCCCTGAAATCCCATAGGCTCGCATGTCACTGTTTGCCACTGACATAGCTTTTTTCGCATCACCTTATGCTATAAAACTAGACTTATTTCGCCAATTAAAATATTTCTAATTTTTAAGAAAAGGGAACTAAACAGTAATAAGACTCAATCAATATTATATACGATACGTATGCCCCACCTCGCCTCTTCTCCTTGGTCTTTCTCATCCATTGGCTTATATAGCAAATCTTGCCAAGTAGAGTAAAAAATGGTAATTCGGGAAGAACTACATATAAATGCCCCTAATCCAATTTCACACAAATACTGCTTTGTAGAGTCGTCAACACCCTATGTTATTCCTCTAAGAACTCTTAAAAGGTTTTGTTTCGGAAAGATTTTTTTAAAGTTGCCTTCAACGAGTTTCCAACACAATTTTCTGTCAAGAAATATCCCCAAAATCTGCAGTTTTCTTTGGAGAATAACACAAATAGAACATTGTCAAATGTTCTAAGCCTTATTAATCTGAGATTAAGTTAAGCTATACCTTTTAACAATATTAGTCGGTTGTTTATATAACATTTCGGCTTGTCTATAAGTTAGTCATTAAGAAGTGCTTATAATTTCCTTCTCTACTCCATAGTCTGGACACTTCCTACTCTAAGCTGAGTGTCCCTGATCTCTACAATCAATACATTTCTACATATTCTGTACACAGGCCCCTTCATGAAAGGCACTGCCACATTTTCCATACAATTTTACTTGACACCTTACTTGCATAAAACACCGCACCCGGGAGCTGCAGCATTTGTAGCGCAATTGTTACCTTGAATATTTTTATTAATGAGGTCTCTAGAAAACTCTATACATGTGTGTTTTTCTAGAAGTTTTGAAATTTTGGTAATTTTTGAAACAAGAAACCAAATTTTGTATGTGCTTCTTCTTGCAAACTGTTGATGAATTCCTTAATGGCTGAATCTGTTGTGGAAGAGGTGGGAAGAAGATAGAGACCAAATTGAACAATCCTTATTATTGTTAGAGTTACGTAAAATGGATTTCCCTCAAATGGAATGAGTTGGATGTGGGGGTGTAGGGAAAACAAAATTATTGATAGTCGTCATTTCCTCTTTATTATAAGTGTTATAACATCAAATTGTGGAGTATAAAAAGTGTAAAATTTATTTTTTGAAGTTTATGATTTTATGAAATTTTACAAAAAAAAAAAATAAAATAAAAATAAAGAAGATATATAAGAATATAGCCGATGATTGTTATGCACTTTCCTCAATTTTTCCCTCTTTCGGAAGGTCTAGAACCAACCGTAGCGATTTTCCTTTTTCCTTCATTGCCTTCTCCAGCTTTATGATGAAATTAGTCATTTAATTTTACCTCTGCTCATCTATAAAGAAAGACAGAAAATCTGATAAGACCAATAGTTAATTTTCAGCGAAACTTTGCATGAAGTATTGTTTTGTGTTTGTGTGGATTTTATTTAGCTTTTTCTTTCTCTGTTTAACCACTCATAGCCATGTGGGATATAGTTAAAGACTAAAGGTTATCAACCAGTAAGAAATTACCAGGGCAACCATTATACAGTGAAAGTAAATACCACTCCAAAAATCTTTCCTAGACAAGATAAGAGGGGTGCAGTAAATTGGCATAACACCATAGGCCATATAGAGCGATGGCAGTGTTATAAATTCCAATATCCGACTGTAGACCACTATAGTCACCATTTTGATGTCACAATTTTAATTTTTCGCTTACAAAAGTTTTTAAAACATTATTTACAATTCAATTATTAATCAATTAAGAATACCTGTTAGCAAAGATATTTCTCGTGTCGTGTCTCATTTAGTAAAATTGATTTGATTGTTATTCGCGTCCATTTCTAGGACGAGGTAATTGCTGCTAAAGAATCCTACAGGTTGCACTGATTATTTCATGCTCAGAAAGCCGTGGTTATTTCATGAGGCCCTCCTATGATCATGAAATTCAATAAGTTATTATGATTATCCAGTAATTTATGAATTTCTAATGATTCGCAATTTTCGGTGTCTGGCAAAGCATTTTTGGGCTCACTATTCCTCAGAGGAATCATATTCCTCGTTAGCTTGTTAAAACATTATGTTAATTATTTCGGCCGTTCATTATCCCTCCATTTATAATAATATGTTCTCAAAGATGTTGAAACACAAGACATTGGATAAAATAAAATAAAAAGTTTAGGCTTTAGAAAAACATGAATGATAATAACTTACGGCTATTAAGAATTCCATGATTCCCATTCATTTACATCTTAATAATTTTTGGAATTCTTTTTAAGACAGAATCTGGAATAGAAAAGAACAATAACTCAAGTGTATTTATAAAATTAATGAAGAATAACACAATAATTACATTCTGTAAAATATATAAAACATTTAAAAAAATCTTAATTCATGGTGTATACTAGGAATAATGTAGTAGACATGCTTTAATGTAGGGTATGTGTTTTTGTATTTATGTTTCTAAATATTTGTTTAAAGGTCTCATGTTAGTTACATAAATCTTAAGAGACATTTACTTATAGTTTCGTGGGTGATAGGGTTTTTCTCTACCTTCTGTTTTTCTTCTTACATTTTTAGAAGTCAAGCTCCTAAAAATGTAAGAAGAAAAACCTAACCTGTTCGATGTAGACAAATGAATGATGTAGGGTAATGAATAGATTTAATTAACACATTGGGAAAAAAATTTTTGTATTATAAAATTTTTCCCCATAATATCTTAATGAAAAACCTCTTCTTAGAATGACAGCTAAAACTGTATGAGTATGCCTAATGTCTGCCTTCTTACTAAATATATATCGTCTCCTTATTGTTCTTAGTCGCTAGTGAAAATTTTTCATAGTGGAATGAAGAGACAGATGAAAATATTTATTAAATCTCTAATCAGATCATTTTTACTAGAGTAATGAAGGAAAGCTTTCTATCGGGTAATCATTTTCCTTCAATATTTCCCGAATGGAATAATTATGCTGGTTTTGAAATTTCAACTGAAATCCATACATCCTATTAACACTTATCAAAGCCTTAAGTCTTACTTATCGAACCGTTTCTTTAGGGTTCGGCAAGGGGTAGATTACTCAGATTTCTACCAAGTGGAAGAGGGAGTTCCTCAAGGTAGTGTGCTTGGACCTATCCTATTCATCCGGTGCACTGCTGGCATCCCTACCCATCCAAGCACCCTCTTAGTTCTATTTGCGGACGACGAGCCTATCCTATCCTTCCATTCCGTCCTGAAACTACTTCTAAAAACCAACAAGTTTATTTTGAAAGCATTAAACAATGGTGGGGCAAGTGGAGAATAAATATTAATGAAGCGAAATGAGTTCAAGTTAAAATTTTGAAATTTAACAACGTTCCTTTACCACTCTCATATTCCGTTGTTCACCTGGGATTCCATCTTGACTCACGACATACATGGGGCGAACATACTAAAGTTAAAAGNATTATTATATTAATATATATTATTGGAAATTATATAACCGAAATATATTGAATTCAGTAAGTTAAAATAAAATTCGGATAACTCATGAATCTTTAGAAGATGTGTAAATTAGCTAATGAATTTTTAAAGTCACTCTTAATTGCTTTTTAATGAAATGAAAGATTAATCAATTATTATCCGAATTGTCGTTGAGGGTTAAGTAGGGGTAAAGGAATTGAGATGGAGGTATATTGATCCGAGGCCGGAGTCCATCCCATTAGACAGCGGTTCTCGATGAAACATACGCATATGGATCATACAGAAAGAACTCAAAATCTTAGAGTCTTAAAGCGCCGGCAGTACACAAACGTCAAATCGCTTCAACTTTAGTTCTAATTGTTAAAACATTTCACAAAAGAAAACTAATTGAACTGTGAATTAGTAATCAGTGTCTTGAAAGTTCAGCTTGAAGAAACTTCTTCCCCCCCCCCCCCCAACCCCCCAACAACCCTCCTTATGTTGGACCCAAGAAAGGGTTAAAACGCCAAACAACCATGTTTATTTTAATAATTCCAAAGCTACCAATTTTCCTTGAGACCATTACAGACGCTGAAAAATTGAAGCTAGGGCTGATTGTAATGTGAGGTTAGCAAGCAGTCATCTATATTATGTCTTCTAGTTAAATTTATATCTTTTTATAAAATTTATTTTTGATATTTATGGATTTAATTATGAAAAAATATTTGTATAGAATGTTTTAAAATTTGTATTTTATTTATTATTCTAATTTCTACACGCCTGCGTTTCGGAAGAACAAGAAATTTGAGTAATGATTTTAGTTGTGTTATGTAATCTCACGTTAAATTTTATACAAGAAATGCAAAGAGAGCCAGAAAAAAAATCTTACTGCCTCAGCCGTGACGCGAACCCGGATCTACTGCTTTCCGGGCAAGTATGCTGACCACTGTACAACGGAGGCAGGCTATGTAATCTCTCCAGCTTTCCGCACTTTACTCCGAGTTTAAACCACCAAGTAAGACGAATATATCGTCTTATGCTCGACAGAGCTAACATTGTCAGCTATATATTAGACTCTCGTTTTTTTCCGATATTTCTTTTTAAATAATGATTTTAGTTGTGGTATGCAATGCCACGTTAAGTTTTATAGAAGAAATGGAAAGGAAAACAGAAAAAAAATCTTACTACCTCAGCCGGGACTCGAAACTAGGTTTCAGGTCATTTCTTGAACAAGTAATTTGAGGTTTCCGCTTTAAATAGTTCGTAATAGGCAATTTTCTATTTAAAAATTTAATTTACAGAAGCATATCTGCTGTCAAATAACAAGTTACACTAATATCCTCATCAATCGTTAAAATATTAAGGAAATTTAAAATGTATCATTACACTGATGTGTACTTCAATGTGTCGCCAATATTTTTTTGTAGATACTTCTTTCAAGCCGCTCTCTATAAGCTATCGTTTTGTTTGTGAAGCTTAAGGCTCGGGTCCTGGAGCACTTCTAAATCTCTCATAACATTTAATGATTGTGACTCCATGAAAGAGAATATTTTTCAATAAGTACAAGTAAAACAGTTCTCTTCCTAAAGAGAATAGTGCAGCATTTGTCTGGACCTGTTCGACGTGGATGTGTATTTGCTCAGAGCAAGTCAGTGTTACCAGCAAAAATTAATTTACAAAATTCTGCTAGGTTGCCAAAGAATGTTAGTCTGAGGGCCATGCTCCATGAATTTTTCTAACTGCTATCTTCAGCTTAGCAACTCTTTCAATCAGTTGTGGTTTCAGCGATGGATGTGTCCTTCTTATAATCATTTATCTTATTAAAATTTTAAAATAGATCTAAATTATTTGAGTCATAACCTAATTACAATATTTTTCTAAGATAGAAGTAAACTAAGACTCAAAAATAATTTTATAATTGTATTGATCCACACTATCTCAGTTCAGATGCTGAAGGACACAAGATCTGGAAAAGAGGTTTCTAAAATCCGGTAACTTCAATTGTCGCACTATTATTTCCTTCTTTAGAATAGTTCGATTCCTTCCGAGAATGGTCGAAGAAGGGACTTTGAGAGCCGAGGGGTCTCCCTGTGTCAGAGATTGTAAGACTTCTTTAATCTCTCCTCATTGCATTTCATCGGCGCCTGTTCGGAGCAGTGAGTGATAGGGAAAGTGCAAAACCCGCTTTAAAACAATTTAATAATTAAAAATTTTGCAATATCTTTATACTGAAATAAAAACTTAGGTTTATAACTGTGCTATTGGTTACTGTCATCCACCCCATGCAAGCCGTAACTAGTGGGAAATTATATTTTATATCTCCCCAACAAACAAGCTTAAATACTAAGAACGAAAGGGTATCATGTTTCATAATAATAGGCAGAATACAACAATAGACAAAATGATTCCTAAGTATGATATCTCTGAGGCGTAAACTACTCATATTTGCTACTGCCTTATTTAATTAGTATATTATCCGAGGCCTATATTAATTAGTATTTATACGACAGCTTCTCTGGCTGATAGCATAGTCTTTCTTTGTTTTATTAATTCTGTTTTTCATTGACAACCTTAGAAAAAACTTGTCTCCTTTCTATACCAAACCAATGATTAAATTTTATCTCCTCTCCGATTTTCTACTAAAAAAAAATTTTCTGTCTGATAACTTTAACATAGGAGACAGCCAGCAATTATAAATTCAAGGGCTTTTATTTACTTTTGAGGGGCGTAAATACGTAAGAGAAGCTTTTCACGTATCTAGCGTTAATTAAATATACAGAGCCCAATAAAGAGAATCATTTCATGAAACTTTTTTTTTAGCTAGAAAATGTGTCTGGCAGCTTTAGTAAGCTTTTCTGCAAATTAGCAAATCATCCTTCGGTTGTTACATAGTATGCGACAACCAAAAAGCAGTTTAATCCAGACGGATAGATACTGACGTTTCGCGTTGATTTAATCCTTGTCCCTTACACGTTTAAAAATGATTTCCTTTAAGATTTTTAAAAATGGCAGCCGGCCAGTGAGCAAAGCTTATTGTTCTGCGAGAGTCCGGAGTTATGGGGTAGGAAAGTTAAAAGCGTTCATTGGAAGGTTTCCAATCTGAACAACTCCTGTTTTCAATAGGCCTTTTGGGATTTTGACAGGCATTTGCCTGCTACTATTTCAGAGCTGTGTGTGTGTGTGCACATCCTTTTATGGGGGGCATTTTATCTTTCATTTATGGAATTAATATTCACATGGAGTCAAAATATTTTCCTACCGACGATAAAGCAGCAATTCCTATGAATATTGCTTTTATTGGTTTTAGGGACCCTCATTTATTTGAATATAACAAGACTTAAAAATAAAAGCTGACAGTATATAGTACTTCAAAAGGCTTTAATTTCATTGAATTTTGTCTAATGTGTAATTAAGGATAAACTTTCCCTCTTTTTTTTTCGATTCTTCTGCTGTACCCTAGGCCTTTACCAACGGTACTTCCAATTTTCATATTTTTAAATTTTTAATCGTGTTCAATTTGGGAACCCGTAATGTCCGATATGCCGATTGAACCAATGTCGAGGAAAAATTTACTATTCATTTTTTTATAGAAGGGCATTCATTAACGAAGCTAAATATTTAGCAATAGGGGGTCTACAGCTGTAACCCTGTTCCCACCGTCCAGGGCTACAGTGGTACTCTGCTTAAATTTTTTCATTAGGTTTATTAATATACTATCTTAATATCTAATTAATTTCTTATTCTATTTACATTACAAATTACAATTTATGAAAACTTGTCTATGTATTTTTCCCAGAGCTAGTTAGCTCCTTGCTGAGAAAGGCCTTCCTGGAGAACGATTTGAAAGCGTTGAGCTTCTCCTCCGAATTGATCGCTTAGGCTTTGTGGTAACCATTCCAATATGCGGTATTCCCCGGCTAATGAGCGCTCAAATTGCCCCTATTTGGGCAGTCAAATTCCACGTTCTTGCCAGTCTCAACATCTAGCATTTATACCTTGGGTCCTCTTTCCTCTTGAAGTAATAAAGCTTCAAATTTAAATCTCAATCTCAAAATATGTCTTGAGTGGAGTATTTAGCATTCTCTTATCCTTTTTCCCATGAAATTTGACTGCGAAAACAGTAGACTTTGTTTGTGTAACATAAAGTATATCAGTCTGAAAAGTTTTATATTGAAAAAGACTTTTAGTACTTGTGTCAAATCAAGAGAAAAAATCTAACTTCCTTAAAGCTCTAGTTATTCAGGGAATTTAGCAGTCCCTTAGCAGTCCCTCCTTAGCAGTCCCTTAGCAATTCCTTAGCAGTCCTCCTTAGCAGTCCTCCTCCTTAGCAGTCCATCCTCCTAAACAGTCCCTCCTCCTTAGCAGTCCTTCCTTAGCAGTCCCTAATCCTCCTTAATTCAATTTAAATAAGACTCTGCTAAATTACTTAATTTACAGATTCAAGAAGGAAAGGTTTTTTTTTCTTATTTTTGATAAATAATTATGATTAAATATTACAGCACAAAGTTAAATAACTGTTGTTATAGAGAGAAGTAAAATGCAATCTAATTTTAATAAACATTCTACTGTGGATCTAGGAAGAATTTTTAGAAATTCATTAAAGTAATTTATTAAAGGATTTAGCTCTTAAAATTGGGAGATTTTAGAGTATATATAATAATAATCAAAACATAAGAAATTTTTTGGAAACTGTAAGCATATACAGGAATAAAAAGTGTGGTTTTTCCAAACCTACATCGATTTCTACTTTGTATATTAAGGATAGAAAAAGTATAATTTAAAATAAAGGAAGATAGGGTTACACTTGTAAATACAATAGTAGATAATACTATATCCGTAGCTAACTTCTTATCAATAGCTAACTTGTCTGAAACATATTTCATTTCAAATGGAGAGTTTTTTGACGGTAGATATTATTATTAGATGTTTTTATTTTGTTGGGGTTCGGTCAAGGTATATCCAAAAAAAAATACAAATTTTAAAAAACGTGTATTTTTTAAATTATCTGCCAACGTTTTGGCTTACATTGTAAGGCATCTTCAGGGCTATCATGAAGGCGAGAGGGTACGTTCTGTCACCAAGATCCCATTTTCATGACCTGGGTTCTTGGTGACACAACGTCCCCTCTCGCCTTCATGGTAACCCTGAAGGTGGTTTACAATGTATTTTGTTGTACGAAATTTGTATCTTTTTGGACATAACTTGACCTAACCCCAAAAAAAAAACATCTAATATTTCATTTCAGTGAGAGTGAAAAATCCACAAAGGGCGTTCCATTAAAGGCTATTAAGTGAGGAAACGACTGATCCTATCGGAAGAACAAAGAGGAGTCTAAAGTCTAAGAGCCTTACGTGATTAGGGAAGAGATTATCTATGAGACAGACAGGGCTTGGAGGGGAAAGAGAAGGGTGGGTTGAAGTTGGATGTGAAGAACACCTGCAAATATGTAAACCCTTGATTGATTCTACACCTAGGATACACTGCAACATTCTCCTAGAATCAGATTGAGGTGCATATATGTACCAGTGTTTTGTACAATATATAAATGAGCTAACTGAGTTTTACTCTTTACTTATCGCCATAAAATCGTGATTACTGTCTGAAGCTGTGTGTATTTCAAAAAGTTAGTCACGCAGGAGCACATTTCCCATTATTTATTTAAGATAGATATAAACAACAGTAAATAACGAAATGTAATTTAAAATCCGGAGAGATCAATGAGCCTACAAGAAATGATCACTAAGCTTTGCTCGAGACTGACAGGGAAGGGAGAGAGGGGATGAGCTTGCAAATACAATTGGCTGAGGGCTTAAAAATACGTACTCACATTTCCTAGTCACATTAGTAAATTTCATCCTCAACGTGAGTTTTTCATTATTATATTTTACAGCTATTATGATTCATATGCTTATTCGGATACAAATTATTGCCGAGTTGTAAATTTTAGTCTGCATCTATATGACCCTTTCCTCCGAATGTCCAATTCGGTTTTTATGTTTTCAAAATAAGAGGGACCGCTTTACACTTGAAAGTGTATTCCTAATATATGTTTTCAATAGGNATTCACACACACACGCATATATATATATATATATATATATCGATTTTAGCCATTAACTAACTCAAATAACTAAAAATCGTAAATTAATTTTTAAGGCACTTTTGTTTTTAGTGTTTTGATTAATTACTTCAAAAGCCAGAAAATTGACGAATGTGAAGGTCTTTTTAAATTCTATTAAATTTTCAGTTTACAAAAAATATAAATGGATAAGTACTTAAATTTGTTAAACCCTATCGGCAGAATATTTCTCACTCTGAGATAATTAAGTTATTGTTTCTTCAGTTTTTCAAACCAAAAAAAAACAAATTTTAGGTATAATTTTTTAGAATGATACATGTCAATATTTGAAGCCATTTTAGTGAAAAGTGGAGCACACATTTAGTCTGATTTTTAATGCACCGGACGGTAGCATTAGTATAATGGCATACAATTGAAACATAATCTCAGTGACTAACTTTTTTTTTTTTTTTTTTTTTGCTGTGTTAGCCTCCCTTGCAACCACTTAGGGTCATTGGAGGGAGGGGCTATCTACAGGTTGCCACCCCATTTTAAACACCCATGGCTCAGGACAAGAGTCTATTTATAAATAAAAGATTGACCTGGGCGGGATTTAGCCTGGATCCCCTGAGCTAGCCTGGCGCCCCAGTGACTAACTTTATTCATATTATTTAGTGAAAGTGAAGCTCACACTGAGGCTGAATTATAATTTACTGACTTGGAGATACAAGTCATTCTAGAATAATAAATGCATACCTCAAGCAGTACATACTCCTCATTTAGATGCCTTAGACCTGTCCAATGCCATGGAGACTGAGGAGTTTCTGGACAAGTCATTACCTATGTCTTTGCAGCTCAAGGCAGTAACACCTTCCGTGGTCAAGTATATAATCTCTCGTCTGCCTAAGTACAAATCACCCGGATATGATTTAATCACCGGTCGAATTCTCCATAAGCTTCCCATGAAGGCAGTTGTATTCCTAACCTACATCTATAATTGTTTATTCCGAACTACCTATTTCCCACTCTTCTGGAAATATTCCGACGTAATTCTACCCTTTCAAAGGTTTCAGAAAAAATTATGTTAAAACAAAAGATGCTTTCCACTGAAAACCTTCAATAACCTTCGAACCATTCAATAACCTTACAAATCATCAGTTCGGCTTCCGAAGTAAGCGTTCTACATTCCAGCACGTGTTTTGCGCCGAAGACTTCATTTCCTCTTCCCTTGAGTGCAAAGAGTACTGACCAGGTGCATTTTGGATGTTTCTCAAGCAATCTGATACCGACTGAAATTTCAACTGAAATCCATACATCCTATTAACACTTATCAAAGCCTTAAGTCTTACTTATCGAACCGTTTCTTTAGGGTTCGGCAAGGGGTAGATTACTCAGATTTCTACCAAGTGGAAGAGGGAGTTCCTCAAGGTAGTGTGCTTGGACCTATCCTATTCATCCGGTGCACTGCTGGCATCCCTACCCATCCAAGCACCCTCTTAGTTCTATTTGCGGACGACGAGCCTATCCTATCCTTCCATTCCGTCCTGAAACTACTTCTAAAAACCAACAAGTTTATTTTGAAAGCATTAAACAATGGTGGGGCAAGTGGAGAATAAATATTAATGAAGCGAAATGAGTTCAAGTTAAAATTTTGAAATTTAACAACGTTCCTTTACCACTCTCATATTCCGTTGTTCACCTGGGATTCCATCTTGACTCACGACATACATGGGGCGAACATACTAAAGTTAAAAAACAAGAACTCAATCGACTCCTATACTAACTCACTATAGTAACTCCAATCTTACAATAGAAAACAAACTCACGCTTTAAAAGACATTACTACGACCAATCTAGACATATGGGGTAGAAATCTGGGGTGCAGCTAAGTCTTCCAACATCCAAAGAATTCAGTCCTTTCAATTATTAACCCTCAGAATAATTACTAACGCTACCAATTACGTATCCAATTCCGCTTTTCACCACGATCTTAATATCCCTTTCGTTCAAGGCCTCATTTCTTCCCGCTTCCCAATTTTCCACAGTAAATACCACCCTAATCCACTAGCGCACACTCATTCGACTCCAACACCTACAACCTCAAACGAACTATGGCCTCTTGGGAACATTGTTTGTAATTATTTTGAGAGTGGTGTCATTGGTCACCTTCTCTTCTCTTGCGATAGTCATTTTGTAATCAAATTACATAATGTTTTTATGCTAACAGAAATGAAACAAATAAATAAAAGTTTTTAAAAAAAAAGCATATTTTAAACAGCCTAAACAAAAATTTTAGATTACTGTATGTTTATTTAAATGTTTTCATAATACAAATTTAATAAATATTATGTCTTTATGAAACGTTTTAATTTTTAATTTTTTTGTGCTTTCTTAATTATAAGATAGTAGATGTATAATACACCTGCCAATA
>KZ806902.1:35270-49290 GCA_000696205.2 Oncopeltus fasciatus | reverse complement strand
CACACCGGCCCGGATAGCAGGAGATCCAGGTTCGATTCCTGGCTGGGACAGATAGATTTTTTTATTCTATTCCCTCTCATTAATTGTTTAAAAAACAATGACTTGAAATTTTTAAAAATACTAAAAAAATTTATGTATGCCTTTAAACATAAGGCAAGCAATAGTGAAATCACAAATTTTAACCAAAAGCAAAAGTAATCTAAAAAAGTACGAATCAGTATCAGCTGTGACAAGGATCAGTGAGGAAAATATATCGCTTGCTCTCTCCAGGAAATCTCCTGGCTAATCAGCTGTGCCTGCCTCAACTAGCCTTTCTCAGGGAAGGAGTTAGCCTTCATTTAGAAAGAGTTACGCACCTCAGGTAAATATTGAATTCCTTAAGTCTGGAATGATTTTACTCGGAATAAATAGAGAAAATTACTACATAAACTATTAAAATATAAAGAGCTATGCAAATTATCCTATTATCTTTTACAGAACTTTAAATTTTTCTAAAGGTTTAATTACGTGTGAAGAATTAATAAACAATTCATAACTAGAATTATGCAAAGAATCAGCACCACATAATGTGTATGTAAAGAGAATTTTTAAAACAATTACTTATAAAAAAAAATCCCACTTATCTCACTTAAAGTTGAATTCTTAAGTTTAAGTATCATTCCTTTTAAAAAGCGACTTATATGTTTTAAGTGTTATAATTATATACACTATATTCCTCGCACTTGTAGCACTGAACAATGTCTCTTCGAGGAAGGGGCTTCTCCACTCGTATTCTGCAATGGCAAAGTAAGGTAATATTGTATATCTCTTCTGTGTTGTTTGTGTGCTCGAGATCCACAAAGAACAAGGGCAACGGAGTCTTTATATAAGCGTCCAGTAAGGCCTGCTTGTTGTGATGTTTATGGCATTTCTGACCTGAAAGCCAAGGAGTTCAGTGAGTTCCTCTTTGATATAATCAGGAGAGGTTGAGTGGTAGAGACGACGAATGACGACCCTGACTGCACGCACTTTCTTGAGTTGAAAAGTATGAAGCTGGGCGTTTTTCTCTTTTAGTTAGCTCACTATAACTCTGTAGGTATCAGGGCTATTTGGCATTATTTTTGTGTCATGCTGACGGTTGACACAAAAGTATCTCCCGCGTTCGACTCGCTCATCGAGTTGAATGCACATTAGGCGAAAGTTTTGTAAGTTTCTGACAAAAATGGGAAGTGCTCGGGGTATACGTTGGGTGGTGGTTTCCATCTCCTCTCCAGTAATGTTTTGAAGGGGCTGAAAAGGTTGAAAGTTGTGAACGGTGATAGGTTTTTATTCCTATCTGTCACTTCGTTGGCGGGGGGCGTGTTGGTCACTTCTTGAGAGGAGCCGGGGCGCGGTTGTAGTTAGCTTCTCCGAGTACAAGTGTGTATTCGTCATACTTGGCTGTTGGACTCGTAGCGAGGTGCGGGAAGCCTGAGATAATCCACCTCTCTCGGTTTTGTAGTTAGTAGCATACTTACCCGCAAGTGGGAAACTCGGGTTCGATTCCCGACTGAAGTAGTAAGACTTTTTTCTGGCTCCCTGTACGATTTAGTTTATTTTTTATAATTTTAATGGACATTTTAACAATTATCTAGTAGAATATAAATGGAATATGTTATCATTAACAGAATTTTTAAGTTAACTGCAAAGATAACTTTGCTCATATAATTTGCATACATAAAAGATGGCTTAAAGAAACAGATCAATTATACTTAAAGAGACATCAGGTGTACCGTAAAGACTACCTCCATGGGAGGCTAGCAAGTGGAGGGGTAACCGTACTCCTACATAATAACCTCCCTACTTCAAATATCACACTTAATACTGAACTCCAAGCTGTAGCTGTCCGCATACTTGCCCCTGTATAATGTGTCTGTTCTATTTACTTACCCCCTAATAAACCTTTCTCTCAGCAACTACTTCTTCCCCTTACTGCCCAGCTTCCTACATCATCTATATTACTTGGAGATTTAATAGCCATAATTCCTCTGGACTACCCTCACACGAATCCTAGAGGTAAAATAGTTCAAGATTTTATTGACAATTCTCATCTTAGCATACTAAAAGAAAATTCCCCCACTCATATAAGATATAATAGTAATTTTTCCAATATTGATCTCTCACTGGCCAGATCAACAATTGTCCACCGATTAAAATGGCGGACTGGTGAGGATCTTTTCGATTGCGATCATTTTCCTATCATAATTTTAATTTCATTTACAGGATACTAGTTCAATCCCGTACTCCGAGATGAGATAGAAGCCGATTGGGATAAATTCCGCAGACTTGCTGAACTAACAGATATCGATCTCTATAACCCAGATATAAATAAAATAACTAATATTTTATTATCAGCGGCCAAACAATCAGTTCTTAAAACTAGAAATAACCACACGAGAGTCGTAGTTCCGTGGTGGAATGACGAGTGTGCCCAAGCAGCTCAAGCCCGAAAAAAGAGAACTCCGATAATACGTACTTACGGACCCGTGTACGGAGCATGAATATATTGATTTAGAAGTAAGGAGAAAATGCAAACGTGTTCTAAACAGCGCAAAGAGAAGCTGTTGGAGGGACTTCGTTTCATACTGCAATCCCAATTTTGGAACACTGAGGGAAAAATCACAGGTCGTAATAAAATATACCTACTATCACATGCATTAAACCTCATCAATCAGACATTGCTTAATACTGATATTGCCTTTTTCTTCAAAACATATACTCCAATTCTGAAGAATTCCGAGAAATTAAAAGAAATAAGGGTAAATAAGGTTACCTTGACAGAACCTCAACAAATAAAACACCTACTAATAATCTCTACGGTCAAAAACCCTTCATTTGAAAGAACTCTTTTCGACTAAATGTCAACCGTTAGATCCTCTAAACTATCCATTCACTATTGATTAGTTCAACAAAGCAATTGTTTATTTCAATATTATCTTTAAAATTCTGATATTAATCATGAAGAGAGGATTATCAGGAATTCAGCCTTGGTAGTTTGCAACCAAAAAAGTTTTTATTTTAGCCAATGTTTCGGCCTGAATTTGAGGCTTAATCAGAGCTGAATATGAAAAAAAAAATATTATAAATAGAAACATGTCTGTATGTCATAATCTAACAAAGAAAAAATAAATGAAAATGTGAAACTGTGTAATCGACACATTGCACTCCAATATGTTCATAATCCAGTTTTTATGCATTTTTTATCGTCGATTACACAGAGTTTTATATTTAATATATTTATTCTTTGTTAGATTATGTCATGTAGACATGTTTCTATATTATTAAACACTTTATTCATGAATTACATCCTGCACAGCGTGCATCTAGCAATGTGCTCTCAAAAGACATAATAAATATGTACTAAATAAAATAATAATATACAATATGAATTAATATTAAAAAAATGTACAACAAAAGAAAAGAAAAAAGAACTGTAATGCATAAATATTTAAATTAGCGTGTTGATGGAGAAGCTGCCCAATGGCAGTACTCCTAAATCACTATTTACAATATTCACAATTGCTTGTTTTGTTTCCTTATTTCGACGTAATAGGGTGCATTAACTATGATTCTGTGGATTTTGGATTGGAAGGACTGTATTCTTTGGATGTTAAATGGTTTAGCAGTTCCCCACAGTTCGACTCCATACATCCAAATAGGTCTCAGTAGCGTCTTATAAAGGCTGAGTTTGTTAGTCACAGTTAAAGTTGACGGTTTAACAGCTTGTAAAGTTGTCCAAATCTCCTATTTAGTTCCTGCTTTTTTTAATTTTTGCATGCCTGTTCCATGTTAGTCGAGAGTCTTGATGAAAGCCCAGGTACCTGACGCAGTCAGAAGTTGGAATAGGAATATTATTAAAGTAAGTTCTGTCAGGTTGTCTCTTCCTTAGTGTGAACGTCACATGACAGCATTTGCCTTCGTTGACCTTAATGCTCCACCGCTGGCACAATCTCTGTATGCCCATGAGATGCCGTTGGAGATTTTTCCTGGCTACTGCTCACTTACTAGTGAGTCGACATCGGAAGAAAGGATTGCTTGGTCATCCGCAAAGGTTGCAAGAAGTGTGTTAGGATGAGAGGGGTTATTGGCAGTGTACAGGATGTAAGGGATGGGCCCGAGCACACAACCTTGTGGAACTTCCGCCTCCATTTGGTAATATTCGGAGTAATCTAATCCTTGTCGGACCCTGAAGAATTGATCGGTTAAGTAAGAGCAAAGTACTTTCTATATATATACATATAAACCCCTAAAATGGGTTTCGTTTCACAAAAATAGGATACATAATTCCTTTTTGATGCTGTACACATTAGGCATTTCAACGACTGTTCTTACTTCAGTTGGGTTTTACTAAGCCTTAGTTATGTGCGGAGGAATTTAATCTATGACATATAAGACTTAGTTGCCTCAAAAAAAAAAAGAGAGAATGCAAAATGGGTCCCTTAGCCCTGCGTATATCTCAGGCAGTCGGTAAAGTAAGGCAAGAGATGAGGGACATATAAGAGATGAAATTAAAATAAAATAGGTAGATGCATTAAAGGGACTTGAAAAGGCTAGAGTTCCTGGCAATTCAAGGACCTGAAAATAGCCATAACCTGTGTGCCATTAACAAGAGCTTTAACGTTGAATTAGTCAGAAAATATTGAAACAGGCTGTAAAAATTATATTATTGTCCCGCTTACCATTGATGGATGCAGGCGTGATTTCGAATGATATAAACACATTTCGAAATCAGCCTTTTCTAAAGAAATGTCTTAGAAACTAGGACGAGAAATTAATTAAAAGTGGGTGGGTGGTTTTCGATAATAACGAGGTGGGAGAGTGCAGAAGCAGTAATATCATTATTTTAAATTCTAAATTTATGCTGTATGATTGTTTTATTGCGATGATTTGACCTTTGGCTAATATATGAAACTGAACAATTACTTTCAGAACATATATATTATGAACTGCGTTAGACTGTTAAGAGATGGATATAGGTTATTACAAGCAAATACATAAATGTCCAAGAATCAATTACACTGGGGAACTCATTTTTTGTTGTGTTAGATCTGACACTGTTTTTTTACTAATTCTTGGCGTCTGAATCTGAGAATAACCTCAGATTTTGTCTATCACGTCAACTTTTTAAACTACAGGATGTCCTCAAAATCATAAAAATTATGCATTTAAAATAAAATAAACTAAAAACGTACCAAATATACAGTTTACAAAACATTTAATGTAAGTTAAATCGAGTTCATACATATAAAATTTCTTAATTAATGAACAGTACTTAAAAATTAAGATAAAAATTTGCGTTTGTAGCTTTTACTTGAGAGTTGAGTTTGGGTAGATTCGCGTTTGAAGCTCCAACAATAGTCAGCTATCATATGTACGTCCCATCTACCTTGATACCTTGCTTCCATGACCCTCAAATCTTGATGGAAACGTTCACCCTGCTCATTACTCACTGCACCAAGATTGTCCGGGAAATTAGCAAGGTGGCTGTGTAAAAAGTGCAATTTAATGCTCATGTTGTAACCTAGCTTTTGGAAGCTTTCCAAGAGTTGCTGGACAATTTCGGAGTAATTCAATACTCGTGTATTTCCGTGAAAGTCTTTAACAATGTTTTTGAATGCCATATCCGTATTTCCCTTCTTCCAAAGAGGGAAATTCATTGAAAACTGGCACGGGGACTTCGGCTGAATGCGGTTCTGGGCGTATAGCTGACGGTAAACTCGATACTCTATTTTACATTTTTTTTCTTGTTATATCCCCGATATTTTGATTATACAAAAGTAACAATCAGTTGAATGATCTTTGGGCTCGCGCCAAATCATAGGTATACCAAATGGAAGCTTAGCACGTTTTCCCTTGGTCCACATTCGTAAACCCTCAACACAATGTTTACACACTTTATGAGGTGCCTATGCTTTATCTTGATCACCAAGTTTCACTTTCAAATAGGCAAAATATGCTTGTCTGACAAATGTACTAATGTTTGTCCTTTGACTGGGAATAGTAAAACTGCCACATATATAACAAAACGTATCGGGGCTGTTTTTGCACCTTCGACGTGTAGGAGCAGAGATAGCCATAAGGAAACGTTTAAGTTCAAACACATTATGTAGTTTTTTACACTTCCATAACGAAATAGTAAATACTGCTTACCGACACACAACGTTTCCCCACAGTATAATAGACGTAACTAAGCAGGTAGGTCTAGACCAGCATGCGCCCCACCCACAAAGAAACTGAACGTGACATGATAAAAGAAAACTAAAAACAGTTTTGAAACCAACATGCCTCATTCTATAGAAAACAGCTAAAAAATCTAACTCAACAGAAATTGAGTTTCAAATTGTTCCCCAGTATTATATTTTGGAACATGTTCTTACAGCCTGACAGAAACCCATACCGAGTTTAGCACTATTCATCTTACGATCATTATAGCAGTTTAATCTTCATTCTTGTTATACGTAATGAGGGTCCATTGATGAGTGCCGTAATAGGCCATACAAATCTGAAAAATAAAATACTTTATAGAAGTAAATGATCTTGTTCCCCCAAGCTTATGTATATTTTTATGAAGCGAGTAAAAGTAGGTTTTAGGTTTGCCTTTCAAAGGCACTATTGTATCTTATCAGAGACGCCATTATCCAGCTCTTTAAAGGACTTTAAGGAAGTTTCGAGGTCAAGGGTCTCGTCTAGAAGAGATCTGAAAAATTGCCAATTTATAGGGCTATTTGTTTAGGTTGGTGGTACATCGTTTCTCACACCCATAGAAATGGGCAACGGTGTAAGGACTAAAATTCTCATGACACTTTTTATATCCCAATATCTTCCCATATCTGACAAAAATATATTCTTTTTCTCTTTTATTTTTCTTATAGTCATTAGAGTTGCTAAGATAATACAGCCTATTTTGAGAAGAATCATTTTATCTGTATTCTTTAATTTTTTTAAATTACGGTTTTCTTAATTTTTTACATTCTGCGTTAATTACGTTCTTAAAGAAAACATAACTAATATCCTGAGATGATTTTAGTTGGGGTTCGGTCAAGGTAGATCCAAAAAACACAAATTTAAAAAATGTATTTTTTAATAAAGGATTATCTGCCAACGTTTCGGCTTACATTGCAAGCCATCTTCAGGGCTGTAGAAATACTATGTCATGAGAATACAATCATAATTGAAATTAATATAATTTCTTTGACTAAAGTATAAATTTTCCTTTTACACCCGTATAAATTTTCCTTTTACCACACATTTGCAGTGTCCTATTTCCTCTGTAAAAGTTTCATGTAAGCAAAATATATCACACTTATTTTATCACTTAAATAATCTTGAATGATAACTTTGTCCTTAAACCCGCTACGTTTTAACTAAAAATATATAGTTTCTAACCTGTGACTTTTCTCCAAGTTTGTTTTTTTGAATTTGGAATACTTGTTTGGTAGAAAAGTTTTGTCATGGAGAATTTTTATTTTTAATTTTTACTGTCCTTAATTGGGCTTCAATTACTTCAATAAATAAGTCTCACCTTCGCGAAGGTTTTTAGTCTTATTTTGAGTGTAACATTGAATTCTTCGGAGTCCGTTTCGTATTTGTACTAAAGCTGGCTTGTTCTTCAACACTAAAGCTAAAGTTCTCTTTCACTCTCAATGTTCCTTCTAAACTTATTTTAGTACACTAAGCTTTTGTGAATTTTTGGCTTCTTGAAATAAGTCTGTTCATAACAGACATAAACTCTGAAGAGTATTCTTTTATTTTGATTAGGACTAAAGTTCTTTAAATTCAGACAATTCAAGTTAAAAATTTCTTTTTTGGATTTAGCTTTTAGCCAATTATTTTCCCTATCTGTCCTGTGCAGGTATCACAATTACACTAATCAATATATGCCACCTTTTTTTGCTATACGATGGAAATAATTAAACTTAGTTTCTTTAAAGTCTCAAAATTAGTCATTAGGTATTAATGTAGACCAAATTTTTTAGGACATCTGAAATTTTCGTACGAATCTTTTTCGAAAATTTTCGTTTTCCAAACGTGAGACATTTGATATATTAATACAATTCAACAAATCAACAAAAATTTCTGTCGTGAATGGGACAAAGCTTTTTCTAAATTACACCCTTTGTTATTTAAAATAATATTTTCATTTCTAAATAAATTAATTCCTCTTGTATTTTAGGATGTAGAGGTTACCAGAGACTGTCTCTGCCCCTTATACAGGAGGAGAACGAACGATGGAAGAGGTTTTGGATTGGATGGAATGCCCCCACATTAATTTGTTCATTTGACTGGGTTCTGTTTCATTTCGAACAGGATTGTACGAAATAAAGCAGAACCCAGTCAAGTGGTTGACATCATTGAGCTCCAGCAGACGTGAAGAGGTGGTACTGGTCCGCCTTAGGATCGGCACTACTTAGGATCGGTTTGTGCTGATTCGTTGATCATATAATCTGTGAATGCCCTACTTATGCCATGACCAGAGATAAACACTCTCTTTCTCGAGAATTGAAACATTTCTTTCAGTCAACACAGCTGGAGTAATTAATTTCCAAAAGGAGATAAACATATATAATTTTTTTTAAATAATTTAATTTATTAGTGACTCAAACGCTAGGGCTTTGGTAGCTGCAGTCGTCCAAAATTCCACATCCTCCTCCTCCTCCATATATTTTCATTTGTTTTTCATAATGCAATTTTAAGCCACCTAGACTAGTTAAATTAATTAATTAATGAAATTAAATAATCAAGTTAATTTCGTTAATTTCTGTTCTCATTAAAAGGAAAGTATGATCAAAAAAGGGTTTTTCCTTTTTTGTAGATTCTATTTTGACGTTTATTTTTATAAATATAATCCTACTAAGGAAATAGTTAAGAAATACATAACTGAATTATAATCTCAATCTAAGCTCTTCAAACTGGTATTGTTCTTCATTTTTTATAGAATTGCAGCTAGAGAAAATTTAAATTTCACTTTTTCAACACAAAGTGTTATATAGACCTAGCTTTTCCCCAATATTAAACTCTCGGATAACAATTTGATTCGAATAAAAACTTAGAGCCGATGTTCACTGTTAAATTTTTTGGTACTCTCAGTTCGGTAAATAGTGTACCCTGGTAAGAATTTTACGTAGGGCCATCACATTCTATACATTTTTAAAACAATATTTATAATTTTACATGGGATTCGAAATGCTCCCTCAGCCCACTATGAATCATTTCTTTACAATTAAACCGTTAGAGATTAAAAATGCTAAGTAAACAAAAAATGTATATTCAAAAGGAGAGTTTGTTGACCGTAGATATTATTCTAAGATGATTTTAGTTGGGGTTCGGTCGAGGTAGATCTAAAAAAAACACAAATTAAAAAAATGTATTTTTTTAATAAAGGATTATCTGCCAACGTTTCGGCTTACATTGCAAGCCATCTTCAGGGCTGTAGAAATACTATGTCATGAGAATACAATCATAATTGAAATTAATATAATTTCTTTGACTAAAGTATAAATTTTCCTTTTACACCCGTATAAATTTTCCTTTTACCACACATTTGCAGTGTCCTATTTCCTCTGTAAAAGTTTCATGTAAGCAAAATATATCACACTTATTTTATCACTTAAATAATCTTGAATGATAACTTTGTCCTTAAACCCGCTACGTTTTAACTAAAAATATATAGTTTCTAACCTGTGACTTTTCTCCAAGTTTGTTTTTTTGAATTTGGAATACTTGTTTGGTAGAAAAGTTTTGTCATGGAGAATTTTTATTTTTAATTTTTACTGTCCTTAATTGGGCTTCAATTACTTCAATAAATAAGTCTCACCTTCGCGAAGGTTTTTAGTCTTATTTTGAGTGTAACATTGAATTCTTCGGAGTCCGTTTCGTATTTGTACTAAAGCTGGCTTGTTCTTCAACACTAAAGCTAAAGTTCTCTTTCACTCTCAATGTTCCTTCTAAACTTATTTTAGTACACTAAGCTTTTGTGAATTTTTGGCTTCTTGAAATAAGTCTGTTCATAACAGACATAAACTCTGAAGAGTATTCTTTTATTTTGATTAGGACTAAAGTTCTTTAAATTCAGACAATTCAAGTTAAAAATTTCTTTTTTGGATTTAGCTTTTAGCCAATTATTTTCCCTATCTGTCCTGTGCAGGTATCACAATTACACTAATCAATATATGCCACCTTTTTTTGCTATACGATGGAAATAATTAAACTTAGTTTCTTTAAAGTCTCAAAATTAGTCATTAGGTATTAATGTAGACCAAATTTTTTAGGACATCTGAAATTTTCGTACGAATCTTTTTCGAAAATTTTCGTTTTCCAAACGTGAGACATTTGATATATTAATACAATTCAACAAATCAACAAAAATTTCTGTCGTGAATGGGACAAAGCTTTTTCTAAATTACACCCTTTGTTATTTAAAATAATATTTTCATTTCTAAATAAATTAATTCCTCTTGTATTTTAGGNTGTGAAAACGAACCCTGAAGATGGCTTACAATGTAAGCCGAAACGTTGGCAGATAATTGGTAGAAAATACATTTTTTTAATTTGTGTTTTTTTTTTTTTGGATCTACCTTGACCGAACCCCAACTAAAATCATCTTAGAATAAAAAATGTATATTTTTAACCCCCAACATAACCCCGTTAGGTCTATTGAAGCTAATTTATTGGTTATAGACAATATGTCAACGCGAAAAAAACCTAATACCCAAATTTCATCTAACCCAAATTCAAAAGATGAATATTGGCATTTAAGTTTTATTATTTAACATGATATACCTAATTAAAAATTAGAGTCTTATGAGTAATCCATCCGACACGAATTTCTTGAAAAACTAATTCTAACCATAAAATAAGATCAGTGCAAGGCGAATTTCGTTGGTAATCCTTTATGAAAAAAGAGATGTGTCGAGAAATGAATTTTGTTTAGAATGTACCGCTGGTTTTATATTTTTTTTTTAAATTGTATGATCCTTTTTGTATATTGTTCGTGACCCTCTTATAACAAAAAAGGTGTGTCAAGAGAATTAGAAGCAACGTACAGTCATTCAATAATTTTTTAATTATTGAATGACAGTGTTCTATATATAATAACTAAATTGATGAACTCTTTATAAGGCAAGAGGTGTGCCAAATGAACAATTTTTTTTATAGTGTTGTTGGCATAAACATTTTTATATCTTTTTTTTCCATGATATGTTCTACGTGGGATTTCGATGATGTTTCCTTCTTCACACTAGGAGAATCAAGGAGCGAATTTCGTAGAGAAATGTGTTATGGTCTCAGTGTTTCAAAAAAATATTTTTTTACAATAGGGCTCTGAATGGAATTTAATTGATGACCTTTATGGAACAAATATTATGGTCAGCGAACAAAACTCATTCATAAATGTATTACGGGCTTAGTATTTTCAGGCATTCGTATCTTAAAAGTAATTTACATCCCTTCAATAATTTTATTAAATGTTAAATAATTTTTATAATGAATAGAACTATAAACATGGAGATTACACTTTGTTTATAAATGTGTAAGAAAATAAACTATTTTGAAATAACTTACAGCGTTTTTATTAGACTTTCGAATTTCGCGTAACACGTGAAAAGTAAAAGTTAAAATTGGGGGAGAGAGAGGGCTATGACTTTGATTTTTAGATCGACTATAATGACTAAATTTTCATTAATTAAATGAACTAAAATTGCATTAAACATGTATCTAAACTCTAATTATAGGTTTTTAGAAATCGATGTTGTGTCCTTTATTTAATAAAGAAAGGGCACATGCACTTCTTAGTGAGAAATGTAAATTCTCATTGGAAGGTAGCTCTTTTCACTATATAAAGTTATTCTTCTTCGCCTGGGACAACATCCATCTCATTCCTATAAAGTTTGTATTGTAGTTAAGGGTATTTCATATAATTGCTCAGTGATATTGGAACTGATCACTTAAAAACCCCTCTAAAGTGTATTTAATTTTGAACGTTTAAAATTGTATATTTATATGGCGCAATGTATTTATCACCAAAGTTTAAAAACAACTGTAAATGTAAATTTTAAATAAATTTTTGTAATACACCCCAAAAACAATCAAGCTCTTCACAATTTGATAGGGCAGGACCAAGATTTAGTATAAAGATTTTACGTTCTGAGAGTCAAATTTTGCCTTAAGTTATGTTATTTATCCATTCTTTTACAATATTTCAAAATATTTTTTAGTAATATATTTATTGGGGCTCCAGGGTAGCTCATGGGATCCGTTTGAGTCTCGCAATCCTAGCACTCCGGGTTTAAATCTCGCCGAGGGTTAGCACTTATCTATAAATAAAATCTTCTCCTGGGCAATGGATGTTAAGAATGAATGGGTGGTGAGCTGTAAATAGCCCTTCCCTCCATAACCCTAAGTGGTAGAAAGGGAGACTAGCTTACAAAAAAAAATTAAATAAAGAGGATTTTTATTAATGTCGGTCTAAACTATCACTAGAAAGTCCCTTTATCAATTTTTTTTTATTTCTGAAAAGTTATTAAACATTTTAGGGTAGAACACATACTTATAGAATTTAAACTCCTATATACTCACGATCTTTCATGAGTCAGTATTTCTGGGTATTCAAGTTAACTATAGCTGAGGACCTGGAAACTGGACACTGCAGGAATGATTCTCCATTATTATGTAGAATTCTGCTGATTTATAAAGAAGGGAGGGGGTGAATGAATTAATGTTTCATAAATTTTGAAACAGGCAGTGTTTAGCCTAATAAGGGTTCCACCCAACCAGGAAAGTGTGAGAGGCAGAAAGAGAAAGTGAAGAATTTTCTTATCATAGGATTATAAATAATTTCTTACATATAAGTTAGCATTTTGTAATGTATTTCTGACAAATTGACCATAAATAGAACAGAAATAATATTCTGAAAAAAAATACATTTTCTTATGGCAGCTTAAATATAATAGAAAATTAATTAATATATTACGTCATTTTCCAATATTATTAGGTACCAGATATAAAATAAATTATATGATTTTAGTTGGGGTTCGGTCGAGGTAGATCTAAAAAAAACCAANCGACAAAATGTATGACAATGTCAGCTACTTCGAGTTTAAGACGAAGTTCTCGTCTTTCTCGTAAGTTAGGCTCTCGCTAATGTAGAGGGAATTGAATGAGATAACTGGCTAGTCCTTGTGGTGTAATGGATTTATTAGCATACCGGCCCGGATAGCAGGAGGTCCAGGTTCGATTCCTGGCGAGGACAGATAGTTTTTTATATTCTGTTCCCTCTCATTAATTGTTTAAAGGACACTATGCAATCCAAAGGAAAACTCACTGAGTGACAAGTGTTCCTAAGAAGAAAACAAACCCCACGAATTTTCCAAGTAAATGGAAGAAGGAACCTGCGATTTATTTTTATCGGTCATAAAGAGTAAATAAATAAACTCAAGCAACCACATTGAGGACAGCTTTGTCAATACAACCCAGGCTCTTTTCAAGAAAATATTATTTTATATACAACTAAACATTTTACAGCTCTTCGGGGCATTCAAAAAGTTAAGATGGCTTGAAAGAAAAGTATTCCTGGAAGAGCAGGATAGAGCTTTTATTTATTTCATTTGGAAAAATTTTTAGAATATATATTTAAACAAATAGCCTAATTTGTATATTTGTTTTTTATTTGATAAAAATGGCAGTTTTGCTATTATTTATCTTGTATTTTTTTTTTGTATTATAATTTTCTTATTATTCTTTCCCTGTCACCTTTGTGCTGTTAGACGTAAAGTACAAAAGTTTTTAAGGCTTAAAATTTTATAAAAACTAGAGAAGTTATTTCAGTAGCGAAAGTTAACAATGCTGAGGAACATACGTAAAAACTAATAAACTTCTAATAATACATACACACCTAAATAATACTTTTTAATGAAATATGTTATATATATTTAAACGATTGAACTATTAGTTTAGAATTCTTAAGTGAAAAAAAAAAAAAAAAAAAAAAAAAAAAAAAAAAAAAAAA
>KZ806902.1:23375-33432 GCA_000696205.2 Oncopeltus fasciatus | reverse complement strand
ACTGTTGTTTCAGGCAGTCCATGAACTCTGGCCGCGTATCGTTGGCTTCGGCCGTCTTCGATCAACGCCATAATTCGCGCAACAACCTCTGTCGTCAAAACCATTTTTAATGTTTTAAAATTATGAATTTTCTCTTTAAGAAAGAAAGGAAAGAAGAAACGCCAATCAATGTGTTTCTGGAGACAAACTGAATTCAAAATTATGAATTTTTCCTTTAAGAAAGAAAGGAGAGATAAAGTCCATCTTTCAGTTTATATCATTAATCCTAGAGAGGATCCGTAATTCAGTTTGATTGGACTTAGCATATATAAAGATGGACTGCATGTCACGAAAGGTAAAATACATTCTACTTTGTAACTCAACTGCAGTCATTTCTCGGTTTTGTTGATTATATCACACGAATCATTCCTAAGATCACCGACACTCTGCATCCCTTTTATAAACTACTTAAAAGAAATAAACGTTGTTCAAGGCCGCTTCAAAATATAAAACATTTAGTGACTTCTCGGTCCTGCTTTGTACATGTCTCCTTGCAGGGTCATATTACTTATTGTTACAGATGCCCACTTTTTATGGTTAGAAGCTAAAACGACCAAAAACATTTCTACAGACGTTACCATAGAGAAAGTCAGAGATTTATTATCCCGTTATGGTATTCTGCGGCAGTTGTTTCTCACAATACCCAGCATTCATGTCGGAAAAATGTCAACTGCTTGTTGAATACAACACACACGACCCATACAGTACCGCTTTTAAAACCTCACACGGTTAAGACGTGTGGTAGAAAAACTGACAGGAAGACGGGGGCTACTAGTGTGGATTCAGAACTTCAAAAATCCTGGACGCGGCATGTCGAACGAGTTAGATTAATTAACCTCGGTCCAAAAAGTAAACCTAATCTAAATCCAAACTTGTCAAAACCTGACATTTCAATGAAAATACTCATTCACTACCAATCCCGAACATGCCACTACCTCTTAGGCAGTTGAAGCAGAGCCAGTTTCGGCTGAGTCCCTCTCCGCCAGGACCAGCACCTCAAAGTTTGGCTACACAGAAGAGACCAGTCCGGAGACTTATAGAGGAGATCTGACTCATTTTTATTGGGGATATTTTTATATGTGTTTGATTTGATTCGTACGGGGAGCAAAAAAAAAAAAACTCTACCTCAGCCGGGAATCGAACCCGGGTCTCTCACTTGTCGGGCGGGTGTGCTACCGTTACACTACCGAGGGAGATGAGAATAATTTCTGGATCCCCGCACCTCACCACGAGTCTGACCGCCAGTGGTCTCCAATGGGGTCGCTGTAGATAGCCCCTCCCTCCATGACCCAAAGTGTTTGAAACGGAGGCTAACACAATAAATAAAATTAAAAAAAAAAAGTATCATGTAATATTTGGGATACTGTGAAATGATTTGAGTGAGTGAGTTTCTGCTTTTCAGATTTTATAATATATATATATTTTTTTTGTTGGGGAGTGCATTTACGCAGACCCACTAATTAATCAATTAGATTGATCAATCCAATGGGTTCTGTGGGGCTCCTGAAAAGTTGACTACCCACTAAACCCCCTTCCTCTGAGCTGGCCGTGTTAGCCCCTACCACTTTGGTCACGATTTTTTTTGTTGGGGTGTGCATTTACGCAGACCCACAAATTAATGAATTAGATTGATCAATCCAATGGGTTCTGTGGGGCTCCTGAAAAGTTGACTACCCACTAAACCCCCTTCCTCTGGGCTGGCCGTGTTAGCCCCTACCACTTTGGTCACGACTTTTTTTTTTAAATTATAGAAAAAGTAAGCTCTTTGTGTATATAATAATAAGTTCTAAATCGAGATAAATAAGAAATAAGCCAATAACAAAAACTTGCCCCAAAAATGAAATTTGTCATAAAGCAAATGAAATAATCATCCCTTAAATAGATGAATGCGGACATTGAAAAAATAATCCTGTAATTGTTATTTTAATCTATAGTTGTATTAATTTTGGTCGTTAAATAATTTTATCCTGTATTTATTATGACTGTAAGGATGTGGGTGTAAATGTATGTACGAGTGTGTGTGTAAGAATATATTCATCACATTTAATCTTATTGTTACGTATAACTTGGTAAAATCTATCTGAATTTTCTCCTCTGGTTTAGCATTACAATTACCTTCGTTACCGCTGAATTTAGATACCACTCCGTTTGTTAATTGCTTCTCAACCCGAAAATTATAATACTTGGTTATGTACCACTTTTGGAATTATGCCTAGCTAATTAAACCTGTTAAAGATATATATATATATATATAGTTATGCAAGCACTATATCCTATATTCTTTGGGACTTTAGAAATCTACTGTTAAAGTAGAAGTTCAGAAATCTATGTTAGTTTTAAGTTATTATTAGAAATAACATCTGATTCCTGTTTACTATTATTATTTAATCTATTATTTTGTAAGGGAAGAATGTCCAGATTTACTTATATATAATACAAATTAGTTCGTAATAACCTAGAAGTTGATCGCCCTCAATCCTGCTCCTATTGTGTGTAAGTAACAAGTACACTGGAGAGGACATTAGGGTCGTTGCCCTTTACGATGAACCTGGTGGCTTTCCTTTTCAATAAATAAGTTTCTTTCGTCCGTTATATCGTCTCTAGAGATTTGAATATGTGTTTCCAATGAAAAAATTAAATAAAATCGGTAAATAAAAGCATATTTTTATGAACATACTCATTTATTTTTAGTTATAAATTCATAGGTATAGATTTAGGTATAGATGTTAGATATCATAATATAATATATCTAACATCTAATATTAAATAAGATATTGGTGTGTGTGTGTGTATACATATATATATATATATATATACCTACCTACTACATATATATACCTAACAATAGAGAACCAACTAAGTTCTCTAGCAAGTTATCTTAGTCTGCTACTTTTAAGAATGGTTTAAAATTAACCGAATTATTTTATTTATGTATAACATTTTTGAAAATCGTATATAGAATAATATATTTTTCAATTATTAACTCCTGATCTATAAATGTTTCAGGGGCAGGTTAAGATGAGTTGATACGAAGACGAGTGCATAAGAAGAGAGTTGTATGGGAAGGTGGAGTGGTCAGCAACCGGGATGAGCGCGCCGAACGCCAACCTCGCCGCAGCCGCCACCGCCACCGCCACTGCAGTAGTCAACAACAACAACAATGTCGGAGGAGGAGCGAAACCTACCCCTAAACGACCGGTCAGGCGGGGTGGAAAGCCGCCCCCTGACAGGCCACAGAGGGCGCTCTTCTGCCTCACTCTCAAGAACCCCGTCAGGAAGCTTTGCATCGACGTCGTTGAATGGAAGTATCCTTTTATCTACCTTCAACGGCCATTGAATAAATCCTCTTTTAACTTACTGGAACAAAAATGTAATATCTTAAATAAATATAAATAAAACTAAACTGTAAAGTAAGTTTAGATAATAGGTTTGATAGCGTCTTGTTTTAGATATCAAACAAAATTTTCATATCGCTAAGAAAAGCTCAACGTTCTTTTTTAGAAATAATGTTTGATACTTTTAATTTTTAAAGTATAAAGCTAGCAAATGTTCAAATATTGATTGTAAACTGTAGAAAAATTAAATTTTGCTTGACTTAATTTTATTATAAAACACATATCTCAATGCCACAACCGGTTTCTTTGCAAATATTTGCTTTTTTAGCTAATTATGCACTAGAAATTATGAAATTGTTCAATATTTTTGGTCGTAAGTACATTTCTTCCCAGTGCCTCAATTGAAAAATTATTTCTTTTACTAGCATGTATGGTATTTTTATCTTTAGAAAACGTCTTGAGAGTAAGAAGGGCTACACCATTTTCTTTTTTATCAACCTTATTTCTGATATAATTTGTTAATTTTATTATGTGAATTTTCTACTAAGAAAAGATACTTCTAATGATGTCACATATTATCACATCCCTATACCTCTCTCATTCAGTCCGTAACCTTGGGTTCCATTTTGACTCAAGACTTAACATAATAAACTTAAGCGACAAGAACTCATCAGACGCTACGGACTCTTAAACAGACTTAAAAACAGGCGCACAAAACCTTCACAAAAGAAAACAAACTGACCATCTACAAGACCATAACACGACAAATCTGGACCTATGGCAGAACCTTTCAATATCCAACGAATACATTATTTTCAGTCTAAAATGCTCAGAATAATTGCTAATGCTCCATATTGTGTGCCCAACTCTACCCTTCATCACGACTTTAATACAGGAGTATGTCCAAGTTTTCATCTCCTCCCACTTTGCGCTCTTTCGTAGCAAGCTCCCGTTACACCCTAATTCATATGTCCAATCCCTGTAGTTGGATTTTTTAAAATAAGAATACTGATTTTTTGTAATTCAATTCTTAATTTCAAATAATTTTTCTAACCTAGCATGTAAACCTTTTTTGAATATTTTTGATAACATGGATAAGATTATTTTGCTTATATGGCAATATTTCCTTAGTTCTCTTCTCTATCCAGTTATATTTTCCCATTTCTCTCCCTACCTCTATGATCTTTTATCTTTCAAATCCTCGGTACTTTCCCGCCCCACACGTTCTCGACATTCCAACCTTTATCCTCCCCCTTACAAATTCGCTGCATTTAGTCGCTCCTTCCTAATCAGATCCTTCAGACTCTGGAACTTGATCCCTCTAAATATTCGCCACTCTTCCTCGCTCGCATCCTTCAAATCCAAGATATTTCAACATCTCCTATCTGTACAATTGGGTATCAGGAATTGCTTACATGAACGTATCTGGTTTTCATTTAGATTTATTCTCAATCCCAACCCTTTTTTTTTAGATGGATTTCTATAATATTAATCTACGTTCTGCCAATAGTACATGACTAAAATCTGTTATTAATAAAGCCTTTTCAAAAACGGAGGAAGCAGTGTGGTAATTGCATGAATGGAAACGTCTCCAGAAATGTAACGCGTCAAAGACAATTTCCTGAGACTCCCAAGTTAAGGGGAACAAATAAGAATACTCTTATTTTTTCATCAAAGGGAAGAGCTTATCTGAAATATATTAAAAATTTCTGAATTCATGTTCAGTTTTAAGTTTTCCTTAACTAAATAAATAGACCTTTTGAATGGTTAATTTTATGCACAATTTTTGCTAACTGCGTTGCTCTCGCTGTTTACACTCCATATCCAAATGGAGATTCGAATACTACGAACGCAATTTTAGTAAGTATAATTGTTATTATTATATTTTGATGAATATAATTTTTATAAGCATATTATTATTTAAGACAAAATAATATTATAGAAGGAAAATAATATTATTATACAAATCATACATCAAATAATTTTTCCCATCCGATTAAATTGTAATCAATAAACTTATTATTTTTTAACTTATTTTCTACTGCCTAGTAATATAGTACCAGATAACATACCCACCTACCCGAAAATGATACATGCTATATAAACTTAGCACCATTTCATTACAATATTGGTATTATTTTATTAACCTTTGTATTAGATAGGGATGAAGAAATATTTTCTGTTTATAATAAAAATGATANAAAATTATTTATATTAATATAATATGATAAGTAAAATTAATCATATTTACATCTTAATGAGCAATTTACATTTTTTTGAAAATTCTAGCTACTCAAAAATTACACAAAAATGACTTTAAAAGTGTAATCATTTACAATTTTTTTAACTGTCGATCATGATATAATTATCACAATTTATTTCAACAAATAACCTTTCAGTAATGAATGTGTATTTTGCCAATCCTTCGAGACCTGCTACATTAGATAAAATGTTGTTTAGTTCTAATACGTTCGAATAAATTATGATTCAACTGTAATTTTTTATCTAACCTCCACAGATATTTTTAGACCAATACTTTTTTTTTTTTTTTTTTTTTTTTGCTGTGTTAGCCTCCCTTGCAACCACTTTGGGTCATTGGAGGGAGGGGCTATCTACAGGTTGCCACCCCATTCTAAACACCCATGGCTCAGGACAACCTTCTATATTATAAATAAAAGATTGACCTGGGCGGGATTTGAACCCGCAGCGTCAGGATTGCGAGACCCGTACGGATCCCCTGAGCTACCCTGGCGCCCCCAGACCAATACTTACATTAACAATTTCTTACCCCATGACTTTCTTGGCGTGGTCACCTCGAATTAATGCATTGGCAAAGATTCTCACGAAGGCAAAGTGCATAGGTATTATAAAATACGATAGTGCTCCATAAAGGGCCTCCCCATATGAGACTTAGTAGTTGAAGAGAAGCAAAACAGTAAGATAAAAAAGGAAGAAAATCAAAGTTTTCAACATTAACTTAATTACCTAAATAGTGCAACATAACTTGTCAACTCAATAAATCATCTATGGGGAACTTATTGAACTGCTAAGGAAGAAATTTTAGTCATTTTCTTTTTAGATGAATTTAAATAAAATGTAATTACTCTCATGCACACAGATTACTAATTAATTTGTATCTTCATTTTAGGAAAAAATAGAATACATTTTTTTAGTCATTTTTACTGTGGAGTGTATCATGAAGATTATTGCCTATGGATTTGTAGCTCACCCTGGATCATATTTGAGAAATGGTTGGAATTTACTCGATTTTACGATTGTTATCATAGGGTAAGTTGATTTCCCATTGTACTTAACATCCCACAAATTAATATATGTATTTCTACACTTTACCTGTTCGCCTTTACTTCTAATTCAGATATATTTTCATACATACTGGTTTTCAGGATGATAAGTACCATACTTTCATATATAATGAATGAAGGATTTGATGTCAAAGCGCTTAGAGCTTTTCGTGTACTTCGGCCTCTGCGATTGGTATCTGGTGTCCCAAGTGAGTGTTTCTTTTTTATCTGGGAGGGGCAGCTTACATGAAGGTAGCCATCCTTCAAGACACTAATCTCAACATCCATGACTCTGGTCACTCTAAACACCCATGACTCTGGTCAGGCTTTCATTACTCGTTAAGCTTTTCAGGCCAAAACACACATTGCTATATTTGGAAGAGTAAATCGGATCCCATACACTGAGCAAACTTCCTGACTATTATTTTTATATGTATTAATCTTATAGCACTTAATCTTGAAATCTAATAAATTCAGTATATAAACATTATTGATAAACTATAAACATGTGTTTATAGCTTATCACATAGCTCTGAATAAGAAATGAATGAATGTATTTTTTCAATATTACCTCTTTGTTTTATAGAACATTTTTGTTCTCTAATATTTTTCAGCCAGCTGATTGTCCTTCAGAATATTTAGATGAACATTGTTCTCTTATTCTCACGTTCCAATGATGGTGTTAGCTAAACACTGGGGATCAAGTGGTTTAAGTCTTACATGCCTATGTTTCATAGAAACACACTCTGACAGTCTGATTTTAGCTCAGCATTTGATCATGTTAGTAGAATATTAGAAAGATCTTCCAAACCAAATTCTTGACATTTGGAATAGCAGTAGTCATTCTTCCTAAATCACTGAGGCAAATAAGAGCTAGAAATTGAGGTGAAAATTGATTTTGTATCAAGTTTAGCAAGGTCATCTTTGAGGGCATCTTGAGAAAGAGAGCAATGATACTAATTTTAGACGTATGAAAGAGTGAAGACGATGTCTAAAGCCAATCCTATAGTGTTCAATTTCACGGATTCTGTTTTTTCTTTTCTAAATTCAAGGGGGGAAGAAGAGCCCCTCCCGGGTCCGCCCTTATATATATTTTTCAGAAGAGAGTGGTGGATATTGAAGAGGAAATAAAAGGGAATAATAAACAGTTAAAAGGCTCAGCTACTTATTATTGACGACATGAAATGGATAAGTTTCGGCATTATCTTCTCTCCTATTTATCCGATAAAAGGATTGGGATATGTTCAAATAAAAGTTTGAACATGTCCCTTTTTGATATTATATACATCTAGTTATGATATTATTGGCACAGGAACAACTATAAACAGGATCCGAGGGAAAGTGAGTTACGATTAAATAAAATGGAGATAAGAATATAATTTCCATCAATAAACTTTGTATAGTACAAGCTAAAGAGTGCAAAAAGGTTTCCTCGTTAAATTGCTGTCCTGATAAAAACAAGTAGACTAAGTAAAAATAAGTAGACTCCGAAAATTCCCTGATTCTAAATTCAAAAATAATCATTCAGTATACAACGTAGTTTCTAATAAGGCTTCTTCAGCTGCCTTTCAAATTAAGTTATATTAAACTACGCCTTAAAAATCATTATATATCCTAAAGCCTATGCTAATTTTTATTGGACCAAATTCGGCACTTGTATTTTCAGAAGCTATGTATGTATTAAGTATGTATGTATTAAGTAAATTGGCTCACATACTAAAAGTAGCATAAGTAGATGTTTTTTGTTGGTGTTCGATCAAGGTAAATCCAAAAAATACAATTTAAAAAAATGTGAATTTATTGGATCTATCTTAAAAGAACCCAACGAAAAACATCTAATAATAATATCTGCGGTAAAAAAAAAAACCAATTTAAAAGTAGCATATTCTTAAGCTTCACAAAACGCTTTTTAATGTTTATCCGAGGAACCCTTGAGTCGATAAATCTTTAAAAATTTTAATTCCTATTGGTTTTAGGCTAATCCGAGAGCGAGAGAGAAAAAGAGTTGCATACCATTTTATATTTTGATCAATTCTGCATTTACTAATGCATACTGATTGCAGTATTTTCCAAGTGTTATTATACAAGCTGGTTGAAAAAATAGTTAATTCCTATGTAAATATCGCTTGACCAGTGTTGCATGACTTTTATAAAATTTGCGAAAATTGAAACTATTTTGTTAAAAATTCATTTATTTTTTTTAGGTTTGCAAGTTGTTCTTAATTCCATATTAAGAGCTATGGTACCATTGTTGCATATTGCACTTCTTGTATTATTCGTTATAATTATATATGCCATAATTGGCTTGGAATTATTCTCAGGAAAATTACATAATACATGCTACAGTACAGCCACAGGTATGTTTTTTGTATTAAAAATGTAGTATACTTTAGTTTGTTTTTAATTTATGAATAGAAAATATGATTTGGTGTTGTATGTGTGTATATATATATACATATAGACACACACATACAAACATATACTTATACATAAATTCTGTGAATCTATACCATTATTGTAACTTTCATAAAATAATTGATTTAGGATTTTTTTTTCGTTTTTGTTTTAATGCTATTTTGTCATGATATGTTTAAGGATGAGTATGAAAATGCTTTATAGGTTATATTGTCTATTGGATCCCAATTAAATTAAAAATTATGTTATGGGCTACGGGTCAATAATAATTAAGAATAAATTGAATTTAAGTTGTTACAAAAAATAAATATAGCTACTAATAACAATCCAACCTACTGCCCTTAGTAACTAATAAACAAATAAATAGAAAAGATGAATTACTTAGTGCTATAAGATAATGTTAACTAACAGACATGTACAAATAAATTAAATGTGCTTATTTACAAAGAGGCCTCAAGATAACTTGCTAGTTACTATCACTTATCACTTTTTTGTTACCGGCACTGCAGAGGCTGCGACCAGCCCGAAGATCTGATGCACACAATCTGACACGGAATCTGCCACTGGGTAACACTAACTTATCACTGACTGGGTCGGCCGCTGGCGTTCTGCTTTTATAACTTGGAAGTCCAAATCAGGCCCAGAAGAATCTAAAAGTCATTTCCGAGTAACCCTAATTTCCTCTTCAGAAGCAAGAAAGCAGTTGGTATCCTTCAATTAGCCCATTCCCGTACAAATCTGGTCCTCCCGTCACATGCTTCTCTAGTCTTTTAGGACTACATATTTTTTATGAAGAGCTGTAAAATTCAAAAATGGATGAAGATTAAACGGGAAAATAAATTATTTTTAAAATAATATATTAAGATGCATAAACAGAAAATATATTGTTTTTTTTCTGAGCTATTAAATCATCAATGTTTTTAATTCATATTTTAAATTTTCACAATAATATCATAGTTAATATAT
>KZ806901.1:897632-909470 GCA_000696205.2 Oncopeltus fasciatus | reverse complement strand
TATAAATACAATGCAGAAAATAGAATCATTATATAGATAGTAATAGATCAATACAATAATTATGCATTCAAAACCTATATATAATTCAACTATATCAATATATAGAATTATCTATAGATAACACTGGAGAACAATCTGAAACTTAATTTCTTTTGAGTTATATTTTTTAGCTGTTTTCTATAAATTTAGGCATGCTGGTTTCAAAATTGTTTTTAGTTTTCTTCTATCACGTCATGTTCGGTTTCTATATGGGTGGGGCGCATGCTGGTCTAGACCTGCCTGTTTAGTTACGTCTGTTATACTGTGGTGAAACGTTGTGTGTCGGTAAGCAGTATTTAGTATTTCCTTACGGAAGTGTACAGAACTACATAGTGTGTTTGAACTGAAACGTTTCCTTAAGGCTACTTCTGCTCCTACACGTCGAAAGTGCGAAAACAGTCCTGATTAGTTTTGCTATATATATGGCAGTTTTACCGTCAGCTATTCGCCTATAATAATAAATGAAATATAAAAAGATTTTAAGTTTATAATCACAGAAATCATAAATTACATAAATGGATCATAAGTCGTTGCAAAATATAATTGAGGTGCTAGATCCATGCTACAATTTACAACTGTTGTTTAAAAAAATTAAAACTTTAATATGTGTAGACATATAATACAAAAATTTTCTTTTCCAAATAAATTACACGAAATCATTAATACAAACATTGGGGGGCGAGGGGGTAGACGGGAACAGTAGCTGGTAAGCTGAGACGAAAGGGTAACTCCACGAACTAACCAATCTGATGCGCTTGAGCACAAGGAAGAACCGTAGTGGAGTTACGATAGGCAGAGCCATCATTCCGGCTGATCTAGGCCTAACCCCTACGAATGGGAAATACACGGCTAGCCTTGAGGTCGTATATCCACGAAGGGACTTAGAAAAAGGTGTCAGCTTCCAAATCTAACTTCCCATGCTTACTTCATACTATCTATCTCCCACAGCCCCAGGTAGTGATAAGGGCTTCAATAAATAGCCTCCATTCATTTCTAACTCCGACCTGAGAACCTAAACAAAACATATTTATCTTAAAACCTAAAACATTTCGAGGGTACTTATGACAAAAAGAGCAAATAAGTATCTACAATAAATACAAAGGGAACCAGAGAAAAAAATATTACTACTACAGCCGGGAATCGAACCCGGGTCTCCTACTTTCCGGGTAGGCGCGCTGACTTCTACACCACCGAGGTAGCTTCAATTATTTCTCCAACTCTCCGCACTTTGATGTAGATAATTCAACGTGGAACTACCAGCAAGTAATTCATTATTTTAAAAGAAAATAATTATGTATTTTTTAAAGTATCCCTATTTAAAAAAGTAGTAATTTTTAATAAGCTAAAAAATTTTAAATAAAATAAATGGTTTTATGTATTTTGAAAATGCGCGTATTAAAATATAAATTTGTCATCTGCTCACTAGATGAGAAAGAAAGAATTCGCATTGATCTAGTTATGAGGCAAATTATTTAATACATTACTTAATCTCTTGGTTAAAATGATTGCCAATTAATTTTATTTAGATGTCTTTCGTCTGAGATTACGGACTAAGAAATATCAATATGAAATAAAATTCGATTCCAGTAGCTGTACGATCAGGCAAAAAAGAGTCCCTAACTTATTTAATAGAATTGAGAACGTTAAAGGAAAAAAAATGGAAAAACAGATTTTTATATATTTAAACAACACTTGAACAATTTATTGTAAATTTTTCTCAACACTTGTTCCATATGTTTTCTCATACATAACACACTGTAAACCTTAAACTTTTACCTCCAATGTCTATCGATATAGGAATATCGACATACTCGCAACAGAGTCGATGGATGAAAACGTTATAGCTGTTTTACTCTTGACCGGATGGTGACCTATAAGACGATGTACTGCAGCAAACAAATTTATTTGTTTATTTTTTAAAAAGGGATACTTGAATTTTGAAGAAATATCTACAGCTGCTTTGTTGTTCGTAATTTATAACTTCTAGGGAGCTGAAACAACTGCAGAAGCGACAGCCACGGCTCTACTCTTCTTGGGTGTGTACCCCGAAGTGCAAGAGAAACTCTGGAAAGAGCAAGAAGAGATCTTCCAGGGATCAGACAGACTTCCAACTCCAGATGACATCAAGAACATGAAGTACTTGCAAATGTAGGTATCTAAGGTTTGAACAGCTAATTTATATTTGTTATTTCAGAGGTAATGAGTTAGGTGCCTTAACGCCTTGAAAAAAGGTCCAGACACAAGGAAAAAGGAGAAAATAAGAAGAGAGTAACTTTGGATTACAAAACAAAACATATGAGGGCACGGTGGTCCATTGTTTAAGCCACTGTACTCCAAAGCACAAGGTCCCAAGTTCATTTCTCCCAATGAATGTTTAGTTTTTTTTTTGTGCTTCTTTCTTAATGTCCAAGAGGATTCCTGTGAAGCTCCTAGAAACTTCCAGCCCTTATCTGATACTATTCATCATTTATGGGGGAAAAGGACGGTATATTAACCATGCAACTTCACTAGTATGTCGTTGGTCGCTTCCCCTTTGGTCTTACATAGCTTCTTGTGGGATTGTTTTTTTTTTAAACTATGAATTTTCATTTTTATATATTAATATACTATTTTATATTAAAGATCAATACAAATATGTAAATAAAATACAATAATTTCCTACAATTAAGTTTTTTGGAACATAGACATTTGTATGGAACTAGGTTGTTTGAAAACCGTGTCCTTGAAAGATAGACTTGGTCCTTATAATTTTGAATTAAAATTAATATTTGGACACAATAAATTCAGTCACTTGGTGCATTCCATATGTAATACCATGTATATTTAAAAAAAATTTTTCAATTATTATAGATCGTACGCAGTACCACACATATTTTATTTGTTATCACATTATTTTTAGCATTGGTTATACCTATTTAAAAAAAATATATTTTGTTATATATTATTATTAAAATTATATAAATACGAAGCAAATATTATTATTAGATCTAAATCTTGAAGGAAACGAGTCTTGAGTCTTTTGTTTTGTGTTGCTTCTTCCATGCGACAATGAAGAGCGCCGGAAACAGTCTGGAGACCTTTAAGAGATTTTCAGAGGAAACTTGCAAAAATTTCTTTATTTCTAGAACATCCACTTTTCTATGAACCTTGGAATTCCGATCTTACCAGTTACAATAAAACCGTATTGGCCCGCTTTCGAATTGGCCATCCAAGGTTTGCACACGGATATTTGTTGGACCGTGGTTTTCCTCCTGTAAGTGCTGCTTGTGGTGTGAACACCATACAATTAGTGATGCCCTATTTATATCATGACCAGAGCTAAACATTCTGTTTAGAGACGAAAACAGCTATCGCCATCATGAATATAAAGAAAGTCGAAAGAAAAAAAGTGAAGGGTAAGAAGAAGTAGGTGAGCGAATAATTGAGCCAATTAACATGAGATGAGAAGTTTGGTACCAGATTAAAAAAAAAATAAATGGGTTGGCACTGGGAGATTTTTTGACTATTAAGTCAAAACGTCTGAGACAATGAATAGTGTTACTAAAAATTGTACACATAGGCAAAATAGTTAAAAATCTCTACTGCGCTTAGAACATCATTAAGTACTGGGAAAAATGTCAAATTGCACCTCTTGATAAATATTGATTTTTTCAATGTTTCATTTTCATGTTTCGGGATAAATTACTTTGACTCTATCAATTTGTTCTGAATTACCTTGTGTAGCTCTGAAATAATAAACCCCATCGTGATGATGCTTTCATGATCTCAATTCCTACTAAGTTTGTTTTGTTTCTTTACTTTTTTGGTAGGAGAAATAATTTAAAAGTCCTAATGAGGTTAAAATAAATATAAATATCATTGTTCTTATATAAAGAATAAATAGAATGGGTGCCAAGATAGCTCATAGGATTCGCCCGGGTTTCACAATCCTGTCTCTGTGCGTTCAAATCCCTCCCTGGGTAAGCAATAATTAATAAATAATATCAACAAATAAAAGCTTGTCCTGAGCCATGGACGTTTAGAATGGGATGGCTACCTGCAGGTAGCTCCTTCCGATTCGTTCGATGTTCAACATCGATTAATATTGAAAAAGTGATAACGAACACTAGCTGCCAATGACGAGCGCTCGTGATCGTCCGAGAATAATTATGTGTCAAGCCTTCGCAACGTTATTAATAAAATTTATTTTGCACCAGATCTTCCTCAAGTTGGATAAGAAGGGCTTTGTGTAGAATATTATCTCTACATGATCCACTCTAGTGTTCCATTTCGACTTAATGCTCGATATGAATTAGTATATTATCTCAGCTAGTGGAGCCGATACCATAATGGCTGAAACCCATCTTTTGAAAAATTCATGTCATTAAATTAAAGAAATAATATATTTTAAGAATTATTCGTCTCTTATATTCAAATATAATTGTTCTCTCACTTCCTTATATTTTGCGAATTGGAAGTTGGGAAATTTACATAACTTCTTATTATTTAGGCAAGCATCATCCTATAATGCAGTTTGAGATTAAGCTTAAGAGAGATTAACACTAATAAAATGATAAAGAAAGTGAAAATGGTACATTCTTTTAGAGCTTCATAAAATATAATTCATCTTAGTCTACTTTAGAAAAAATGGAGCTTTATATGTTAGCCGGATAAAGTAGCGACCGATAAATAATTATGGCCGCGAGATTGTTAGAAGCAGCATACTCAAAGCCTTCAAATTCAAAAGCTCACTAATATGTATAATTCTGGTCATCCGCTTAAGTTAGATTTACTTTTCGAACTTTAAAATTCCTCTAGAAAACGTATGCGGCGAGATTAATATCCTCAAATTGGATTTAACCTCAAAATAACGTTGGATATTCCCCTTAGTTTATATTTAACCGATTCATTGAAACTCCAACAGTTTCTACTATGCAAGGATCGGTATTCCTCGCCACTTTTACTCTAGGTTTAAATCTCACCTCAACGGGAGTGGGTAGGCAATGGGGCATGGTAGGAGCCAAGATGGTAGAAGTTCAAAATTCAGGCCTTGACTTTTTCTCGTGATTATTGATGACTCAGCTCCCTCGTTCAAATATATTTCATCAGAATTCTTTGATAATTTCCAGGACTCAGTCATGGAAATGTGAACTTAGGGACAGGACGTCCTCTCTCGTCTTCATGATAGACAGCCCTGAAGATGGCTTACAGTGTAAGCCGAAACGTTGGCAGATAATTATTAAAAAAATACACTTTTTTAAAATTTGTATTTTTTTGGATTTACCTTGACCGAATCCAAACTAAAATCATCTAATAATAATATCAACGGTCAAAAAACTCTCCATTTGAACATTATTTATACTGTTGTATATTTATGTAATATAATAATACACTACAACTTCTAGTGCTTATAGCTGTTGTTGTAAATTAATAATGCATTGAAACAAAAATATAGCTTATTATGTGTTACATTCTATTTTCTAAAGGTTTGTTAAAGAATGTTCGAGGTTTGTAGCAGGGCCGATATTCCCAAGACGATGTTCACAGGAAGCGAAATTGGGTAAGAAGTTTTTCATGCATTTAATAAAATTTAATCTTAATCTAAGTAATTATTTTAACGAAATAATTAATTTGTAAATGATGCTTAATAGTTCATTTAAAAGTAAAAAGTCCATCACGATGAAGCAGCCAAAACCTTGTGATTTTTTCTTTTAGTGTGTGCACTGTGTGTGTGTGTGAGCGTGTACGTGTGCGTGTTAGTGTGCGTGTCCTTGCGCGTCTGCTTGCACGCGTGCGTGTGTGTGTGTGTGTAAACTTTAGTAACTAACATTTTTGTTATCCAGTAGGAAGGATTGGATAAGATATTGAAAACAAATTTCAAAAAATATTTCATAGAATCAATCTTTATAGCTCCATTCAATGAAATCATTCATTCTTTAAAATCTACATTTCGTTTTCCAAAGTACCCAGTCAAATTACCAGTTATTTTTTTAACGATTCAATAATATTTTGACACCAAATAATTATTTAATAAGATTAATCAATATTACAAGATGTTCGATTCAGACAGTGAATTATTTCCTTTGTCACAACCAACTCACGAAATGTATTGGGCAACACATTTATTAAATCCTAAATATTTTGAAAATCATTAGCATTACTTATTAGCATTAGAAAATAATGTTTAATAAGAGGTGCAGAATACAATTATATACAATCTTAATAAAGTGAAAATGTTCTTTAAACTTTTAAAATAATATAGAAATGAAAATTATAGAATAACTCAAATATTTTATTGAATTTTTTTTTTCGATGTTCGAATTTTACGTGAACGAGTAATGTAGAATGTAATGAAATGTAAACCATAAAAATTCAAAGTTAAATGGTGGATATGATTCATATTGTGTGTGTGTGTGTAGTATATATATAAAGAACATGTAAATGAAAAAATCATTTAATTTTGAATTTATGAATATTCGTTATTCATATATGTAAGACAAAATTGAAGTAAAAATATACTTAATATATTTTCTGGAAAAGAGAGGAAGTAAAAGGAAAATGCGACTTTGGAAACATCTAATATAAACATATAAAATAATTGGCCTTTTCCCTATTTGATAAATTACCCAAACTGCCTAATGTAATGAGTAATGTGTTCTATTTTAGGGAATTATAGTATCCCAGCGAATACTACAGTTCTTATTTGTTCATTTAAAATGAGGACTGACCCCAAATACTGGGAAAAAACAACATTTTGCCCTGAAAACTACTCTCTAGAGAATATATTGGCACGGCCGAAAGGTGCAGACACATCATTCGGGGTTCAGCCGAGAACCTGTCCAGGTATGTTTTCTATTTGGTAAAGAGTAAGTTCTTAATTTTTTATTTTTAATAAGATGAGAAAATTTCCAGGTTATAAGTTTATTAATCTCCTAAGCAGAGGTGATCATTTGCAATTTGTGTTTGTAACCAGGGGTATTTAGGGGTGCATTCTAGAAATCAGGGATACAACTGTATCTTCATAATATAAGTCCATTTCCTTTGAATTCTCATTGCAACTTTCCTTCTATAATAGTTTTCCTATTGATAAATTAGGTATGTTTCAACACAGAATGTATATTATTGTCATATTTTACATGGATAAATTGGGAAATTACCAGAACAGGCTGTCACCCCTGTGGCGTCTCCAACTTAACAAAATATTTGATAATTACTAGGTAAAATAGGCTTACCTGAATATGTGAATCCGCAAATCAACAATTCTATTCATCCTTGCAGCCAAGTCATTTCAGAAAAACTAAAAAATGATGAAATGAAACACACTGAAAAAAAAAATAGCCACCTTGAACGAACCAACAACTAAAAAAGTACTTCATTTGTTTAAAACAGCCAGCACTCGTAGTGCAATTACAGGAAACACTGATTACTGCTAATATACTTATATTTTTTAATATAAAATATATTAGCAGTAACCAATTTTTAATATAAATACACTCAAACATTAATTGGTAAATATCGAATCTTGAAGAAAAAAACAAACTCATTTTATTTTACGATTGCCTTGCAAATACCTCGGTGGGAGCCTAAGAAAAATTGGCTTCAATACTAATATCTAATATTAAAAAGCACTTTGTTTCATAATAATTATAATTGGTATAAGCTGTCAAACTATTGCTTAACATAATACTTTTATTTACTGTAAAAGGTTAGATGTGGTTAAGTTAGTGATCTTTTAGTGTGTAAGCAACATTGATAATGATGAAAGAAAAAGACAAAGATCCTTTTGTGCCACGCCAAAGAAATAAATTTACTTTACTAAGTGATCTTTTAGTGTGTAAGCAACATTGATAATGATGAAAGAAAAAGACAAAGATCCTTTTGTGCCACGCCAATGAAATAAATTTACTTTACTACACATGACCGCCACCGAAATTATTTTTAAACATTAACAACATAGTTTAAATGGTTGGGGGTTTATTGGTCGTCGAGTATTAAACTGGAGAAATTAGTCAGAGTTTTGAGCAGGATGAGAAAAATAAAATACTCCAAAATTGTTGGGTAATTATTTTATTATAGCCGACGTTTTGTCTTAACTTGTAAGTCGTCATCAAGGCGATAGTGTTGCATGGAGAGATCTCCGAGGGAGGTTTATGGTCACATCTCTGATTGCAGAACTAAACTGGATTCAGTTTATTCCTGACAAACCTCCCTTCATAGAACTTGACTGTCAACAAATGTACCCCCAAATTAAATAACGTTGAGTTCATCTGCACAAAATAATGGTATATATTGCTTTATTCACACATACACACACACACACACACGCACACACACACGCACGCATGCATGCACGCACGCACTTGTACGTTTGTGAGTGTGGGTGTAGGAGGGGGAATGAGTAGACGTAATTTTAAACATACAATAAATTGCAGGTCTTTCAGAGGATTGTAGGAGAGAGTTGAAATAGCCCTGTGATGGGATACTTAAGCGAGTAGTAGGGATTTCTTCAGCGAGAAGCCCGCTAAAATGCAGTTGCTGGACGGTTGCATTTCAGCGGTATCTCTACGCGCATGCCGAATGGGCGGAACATGCCCCGCGGTGCAATACAATAGGAGTAGGTGCAGTTAGAGAGATGCGATGGGCTGACTGCAGTGGCCGTTATTGACGGACTTAAATTATGGGGCAGAGCTTGGCCGAGCCTAACATTAGTTATTGCCGTCCTGTGTGCATCCAGAGGATCATATTTTATTTTGAATTAGTATACTCCCTTGGTCTAAGAAGCCTGTTTACAAACATGATATATGTTATCTCACAAAAATTAAGATACCACCATATCATGAACATGAGTGTTTGGAAGTCCCTTCCCTTCACTTTTCTAGAAATCCATGATTACAGTTAATCTCAAGCTTTAAATAAGCGTCAGTTGCGAATATGAACCGCTTAACAATTTTTTATGAATATTTCTATTTGAACTCTCATTAGGCTATTATTTCATAAGATTGCTTAAATTTTACTACATAGCTTTGTATATGTGCGTTCTAGATTAAGAACTATTTGTACTTATTCTTCTCGTTTCTCAAAACAATAGGATAAATGTTGACACTAAACTGTTGACACTACTGTAATTATTTTTTGAAATAGGAACGAAAAAAAATTTTTTTTTGCATTTATTTTTTGAACATAAGTTGCTCATATTCTAAATTTACAAGTTTGATAATGAAACAAAAAGTAAGTTGGAGATACAAATACGAGTGAGATCTCAAATTTTGTAAAAATAACAAGGAATGGATTTATGTTATATTTCTAAAATATAAAGAGCGATATTCTCTAAATCTAATTTGGATTTTGATATAGTTGAATCTATATTAATTGCGGTGCTCGGGTGCTCTTGGGACAACGAAAAATTTGGTAACATGTATACGGATTTAGACAATTATCGCATTGTAAAAAAAAACAAAAAAACTATATGTCACTGTTTTTATTTATTTTTTATTTTGAAAAAGTCATTTTTTATTTTTCGTTTCTTATTGAGAAGACACTTTTTCTTGATTCTTGGCTATGCCTTCCTTTGCGCCAGTTTNATTATTCGAAGGCTAAAAATTCACTCAAACATGAAACCTGAAGAAATATATGATCGTCATGCTGGAATAACATTTCATCTTATGAAACCTTATCTGATTACTTGTGAATTAAGAGTACCATCAAAAGAATCAGAATAAGTCCTGTAATATGGAGGACTTTCTGTCCTTTATCTTTAAGAAAGCAATATCTTTAATTCAAGAGACTTTCTTGACCTTTAAATACATTCAAAGGGTTTCTATGGGAAATTAAGTGAGTATAGGGATATTTTTGCCTTTTTCTAAGCTTTAATTGTATTTTTTTATACACTTTTGAAATTATCTACTAATAAAACTGGCCACTTCCTCAAAATATGATAGGTGAAGTCTCTGTATTATTTAATAAATTAGAAGTATCGATTAATTTTTTTATTAAAGCAAGTTACATAAAAGTTTTAGGTAACCCAAATATTAAAAGTAAAGTTACAATGAGAGGAAAAGTATTAGTTTCCATTTACAATTAAAGGTTCTGAAGAATATGCTATCTATTCCAAACATCCAGAGCACTCAAAGAATTTGTAATTCTTTATGAAATCCATCTTAGTGTAGAATTTTAATAAATAAAGTAGGTATGAAAATCATAAACATCTCCATCAATAAAGCTTTTTTTACCTCCCCTCGCCCATATATTACACAAGGCTTTTTTTTCTCTTTTTTTTACATTGAATTAATTCTATTTAAGGCTCTCTGTTCTTCATTTAAACCATTACATTTGCCATAAATATGGTTTATTTTGAGAGTAAATAAATGATGAGTACAATCAAGTATTTTTGGATAGTTTAAAAACCTATCCAATATGACAAAAAATTGGAGGGGCAAACGGCTTAGGGCCATGGAGGGGGAAACTCTGCCGCCACTATATTACAAAACACAAGGAAACAGATTTTATGCCCAGAGCAGAAATCGAATCGTAGCGCCAAGCTTGGAATGGATTCCATTACTATCCTTATAATAATTTGTATTTTAAAGAAGAAAATCAAAATCAAAATTATTGCAGTAAATTTTAATGGTGAATAAATACCTCTTATTATTGATAAGAAAATACATTTTGTTTTTTTGCTTGGAATAAATATTATATAGTATTCTTTATTACTGCTAGATGATTAATTTTAGCCGTTTCTGAGAAAAAAAAGGCTTCTTTTTTCTACTGCTAGAAGCCGGATCCCTATCATTACATTTAAGGACTCAAGTTAAAATACAAAAGGATGTAAAATTCTAAAAACCATGACAGATTAATCGAAATCTAAAAGTACTACTTAAACTACAACCCGATTGAAGCAATTTTGTTTTTTCTTAATCTTCAGGTAGTTTTAATTATTGCTCCTCATACCTGGAGTCTTTCTTAAACATCATGTAATCAGATTTTTTTCTTAATCGCAGAGCTCTACTCCAACATCTCCCTTTAAAAATTCTGTCATATTTCTACAAATTCCAGTAATTACTAGATTGAGCACTATCCTTCTTTGCATTTTCTCCTCATGCAATCAGGGTTCAAACATCAAATATATTCCGAATACATGCAATAGTCAGATCTGCTGGGCCCACATGTTCAATAATCCTTTCTTGACCTCCTGCTCCAATGCTCCCCTATGAGCTGGTCTAATGGTGGAAGGTATTCATTAATTGTCTCACCATACTACTATCTCAAGGACTCGAAAACAGACTGATGTGATATCCCTTCAAATTATGATAGCTCTCAAGAGTTCATTTTACCTCAGAAGAAGGACGACACTGGCATTAACGTTTATCAGTCATGGACCTATCTGGTGAATATTTCATTTTAGATTAAATGTTGAAACCCTTTTGTAGCAGATATAGCTTTCTACATACATAAACATTCCAAATAAGCTGGCACAAGAATATAAAAAAAAATTATGCTTTGCAATGTAAAACATTTTCCACTTTTAAAATGGAGATGTATGTCCATGTTATGTTTTAAAGAATAGAACTATGTATATTTTCAAATGGAAAATACAAATTCAAAATACCCTTTGATTCATGTCTGAATAATTTGATAAAGTGACAATTGTCAAAGCATAGTTAATATAAGAATGACACAAATAAATATTTTTTTAAATATATAAAAGTTGTCTTTGGTTTTTTAAGTCAGTCTCAAATAATGTAACAATAGTACAAGAAGGAATGAACCATTTCTTTTATTTTTAAAATAGAAAAATTGTATAAAATCAATAAAATTCATTAA
>KZ806901.1:874210-896192 GCA_000696205.2 Oncopeltus fasciatus | reverse complement strand
TTCCCTCTTCATTAGCGAGAGCCTAACTTACGAGAAAGACGAGAAATTCGTCATAAACTCGAAGTAGCTGACATTGTCATGCATTTTGTCGGCTCTCGTCATTTACTTTAGACACCAGAGCTATTCATGGCCCCAAGCCAAATCCTGAGAACCTGGACACAGTGGAGCATCTAAAGCCCCATAGGGATGAGCCCATGCACCCATTATCCTGACAAAATTCATTCAGTAGTCAAGGAATGAGCTTGTATGGCTCTGGAAAGTGAAGAAAGACATCAAAACTCATCAACTGGGCTTTGAGAAATAGAGTTATCGGGCCTCCCAGGCTATGATATGAACACCACCGACATCAGTCCATATTGGCTTGATTGACAGAAGATGTCAGCCCACAAAAGGAGGATAAAGTATGAGTGGTTCAGGGGTGGAAGGGTGTACTGCTGGCATGGTAACAGTCGACTAGTCATCACAAACAATTTACTAGAGGATAAGGATGTAAATGGCTGAATAGCATGCCTGTCTCCAGTCCTAAACTTTTATTTTTCTGCCTCGTTGTCCATAGCCATTAATTTTAGCAGTATAACCCAAGGAGTTTATTATTATTTCATGAATTTTTATTTTTCCCTAAATTATATTCCCTTTTACATATACATCACTATCTATCTTATATTTTATTTTCTCTCAAATGTATACATATTTGTAAATATATATATTTCCATGTGTAGTCATATTTTTGTTATTCTCTGTTTTATATCCTATTAGCTTTTACTTGAATTATTTTCTATTTTTAATTGAATCTATTTCATATTACCAATCTTGTTCTCCTCCTAAATCAAAGACCTCCTTTCTGTAATACATTCTCATTTTTCGTACACTGATGACTCCAAATTAACCTCTTATTCTACCCCACTGAACTCTATGAAGCTGTCTTAATGTTCTAGGGTGTATTGGATTGCATTGCAGAGTAGCACTCCACTTCTATCAAGTTTGTTCCTACATTTAACTCTTCTTCCCTTACTTCTAGGCATCAGTATTTTCTTCAAAATATAAGTTAAAATACTTTTGAATTTTCTAAAGCACAAGAAAATGTAATAACAATGATTTAATTTTATTAACAAATCATTGGTTATTAATAATGATTATTATTTTCTTCCAAGAACTATTAATTCTTGGAAGAAAATGAATGATGAAGAATGCATGCTTGCATACACACACAAGCACACACTATGGGTATAAGCACAAGCTCATATACACACACACACACCACACACAAATTAGTAGAGAATTTGTGTGTTTGGTCAAGTTTGATCCAAAAAATGCATTAAAAAAAATTCTATTTTTTATTATCAGCCAACGTTTTGGCTTATACTGTAAGTCATCTTCAGGGCTGTTGAATTACAATGCCATTGGAAAATGTGAGATAAACAAAAAATTATATGATTTGCAATATTATTACATAAACTTAATGTAACTAAAATAAATGTGATGTGAAATGCTTTAGAAAACAATAACAATGTGTGTAGAAAATTCTACCTACCTATCATGATGGGGAGAGGGAATAAATCTGCATGACTGAGAGATAAGGATTTGAAAACTTAAGATGGGCAGGTGAAGGGTGAGGAAAAATAGGTAGAAATTGTTTCGGATAAGTAACCTGAGAGTCTAGGAGAATGTTAAGACAGGTTGATTTAGGAGGACGGCTAATAGTTTTTCAGTATGTTGAAAATGTTTGAATAAGTTGAAGAAATTTGTTTTATTTTAGTTCTGTCATTAAGTGGATTGTACTTCAATTTTATGTGTATGGTTATGGATAATAGGTATTTGCATTCATTTCATAGGGTTCAGTGAAAAGAAAAGTTATGTTTTCAAAGTCAAATGTGTGTCTGTCGTGGATTATGTGGAAATAAAACCAATGTCGTCTACAGAATTCCTTGTTCCACTTTTAATAGCTATGGTTCATACATTGGCCAAAAGGTTCACTTGTCCATCTTAAGTTTTCCAGTTTCTAATCCTTACCTCTCAGTCATGCAGATTTCAGATGGTAACACGTCCCCACGCCTTCATGATAGACAGGTGTGGTGAACTTTTTACACATATTGCTATTGTTTTCTGAAGCATTTCATACCACATTTCTTTTAGTTGCATTAATATGTAATTTGAGAGTGGTGTCATTGGTCACCTTCTCTCCTCATGTGATTGACATTGAATGTCAATTTTAATTTCATTGTAATCAAATTACAATTTTTTTTTTAAACAGAATGTATTAAATAAATAAAAGTTGAAAAAAAAAAGTAATAATATCATATATTTTTTGTTTTTCTCATACTTTCTTATGACATTGAATTTCAACAGCACTGAAGATGGCTTAAAATGTTAGCCAAAATATTGGCAGTTAATAAAAAGTATATTGGCAGTCTTTATTATAAATTGTATTTTTTAGATCAAGCTTGATCGAACGAACACAAACAAATTCTCTAATAATAATCGACGGTCAAAAACTCTCCATTTGAACACACATATAAATTGTTTAACTTTGCTTTCATAAATGCATTTTAATACTTTTCAGGTCTTTCTGGTTGGGGGGGGTGTCAATTATCTTAGCTTAAACAAAGTTAAACTGATTTAGTGCTATGAAAAAAATTTAGAAACCTACCTAGACCCAGGCTCAGGAGATTTGACCAAATATGATATAGTGGACACAGTTGGGAGCTCCGGAGAAGGAGTTGTACAGTAAACAGGTTTCACCATCGGGATGTTGCCTGTAATAAAATGAAGCTAGTGTTATTCTTGAAAAAAAAAAATTGGTTGACATTTGATCTTGGGAATCTTCAAATAAGGTTGAAGCCAATTAATTTGGTTATCCATGTAAAAATATAAATTAATATTAAGGCACATTTTTCATTTTTTGGGGGAATTATTATAGAAACACCCACTTCTCTTTCTAGTATACCAAAGTCAGAAAAGCTAAAGCTAGCTATAAGATGCTTACTTTTCTCTTTATTATCATTCACAAGATAAAATAGCCCATTAATCTTATGTCAATTAATCTTTAGTTAACCTCATAATTTTTTTAGCAATAAGTAAATATTCAGAATGTGTACAATAAGTGAACTTATTAACTTAGGCTCCTCATAATTAATAATAACTACAACTATGTCAACAATAAATGTGCGTACATCATTTTCAAAGGAAACAGGAGTGTTAAACTATATAACAAATTTTGACAATGCTGTCTGACTAAGAACATGAAGTACCAGGTATCCAGGCATCCAGCCTGATATTAAGTTATTAGGTTTCAAATTTTGAATTAATATCTTAATATTTTGATAGGACCATGATATTAGAAAGAATTTTTAGTGAGAATTAGGATCCATATATTTGTAATTTAAAATTATTATAAAATCACAAATATTCATTGTCACAAATCTGAAAACCCATGACGAATAAAAGTATGTTAGTTCATATAATTTGAGAGTGGTGTCATTGGTCACCTTCTCTCCTCATGTGATTGACATTGAATGTCATTTTTACTTCATTGTGATCAAATTACAAAATGTTTTTTATTTAACAGAATGTAATAAATAAGTAAAAGTTTAATAATAATTTAATATAAGAATAGTTAGTTGAAATTTTAAAAAGTTAATAATAATTTCACTCACTATATTAAGCCATTACTATTATCTTTTACTAATAATATAATAAATACCTTGCAATATTATGGTGTTTTCATAGCTTGGCTCCTCTGTGATGTTGGCAAGCTCTGCATAATGCACTAGAGCATGGCAATGTTCTGTGTCACAGAGCTGAGGGGTGGTCTGAGATTTACTAGGAAAAGGAAGACCAGAGGTGGTGGCAAGAGATGGACAAGACTGCACTCTTGCTTCAATTGCCATCCTACTGTCAAGTGAATTGTACCTGTTCTCTGAAAGTCAGTTGATAAGACCAATTGTACCAATGAGTATATATATATAAACCGAATCTATGATTAAAATACCAAAAATTGTCAATGAAAGGAAGTTACCAGTCCATACCCCAGGAAGGAAAAAAAAAATGTATATTTTGCTGAACATATATTTTTATTATCTTAATAAGTGCAAAAATCAGAAAAGAACAAAATAAAGTCATATAAAACATTAAAGGACTCATCTATTTGAAGATGGGAGACTGCTTCATAAATCATTATCATTGTTAAGCAGTTTTAAGAAAATTAAGTCGAAAGCGTTTTCTGAGCAATAGTCTAGAAAAATTAAACTAAAAATTAAAAATGTGTGAAAATAATTGGAGTTTTGGCCAGAACATAAAATAAATAAAGATGGATAAGACAATATCACTGTGGGGCAGGAAGGGTTAATAATGTCATTTACTGTTATGTTCACAAAATTAGGAGCTAGGTAATTTCCAATAGGATTCTTTGATTTTTGAAGTAAAAACTGGTCCCAGAAATTAAGTTAACAAAAAAAAAGGGATTTGAGTTAAGATGAATGATATAGGTTAGTGTAAGATTTTATAATATCCTAGCTTGAATCACTATCTAAAAGGCCACATTATTGCAACATTGGTAAATAGAGAAGCAATGATAAAGTTAGAGGAAAAATGATGATAATGATAAGCAAAACTAAGTTCATGTTTTTTAAGGTCATAGGAGTAAAGGCAACTAAGTGAAGAGAAGAGAGAAGTGGGTTATTGGTTTGTGGTCGTTGGTGAACTAAAGATCTGGGAGCAGTCGAATTAATATATAAGTGAGTTTTTCAATTAATTGATTTCAAAGTAAAGGAACATGATTATTGAATGATTGGAAGAAGTAGGTATGAGGTTTTAGATAAGAAATTGCCATTGAATTGGAGAATAAAAATAACACTTCATAAAATTTCTCTACGATATCCACAATCAAGGTTTTATTGCCTTTGTTACACTGGGTAATGATGACCCATAGTCATAGGTAGGACAGGGTGGACTTAAGATTTTGGTTGGGAGGTGGATGGGAAGTTTCTTGCCATTATGAAGATAAATGGTAATAATTTAGGCTATACTATAATAGGAAACCTCATTCACCATTGGTATAACATGTTTTATGAAGATTTTTATGTTAGCAATTAATTTTGTTTTTTCTCTAACAAAACTATTATAGGGGCTAAACATTCAGGCCGAAGTTTAATGTATTGGTAGTACGAGACTGCAAGTTCATGGATGAGATGTTTTGTATCCAGTCCAGTAGTCAGTACCTCTTCATGAGATGATATTAGAAAGAATATTATAAATAAGAGTTGTCCCAAAAATATTGTGAGATGTTGAGAACTGCATAAGAGTAGTAATACAACAAGTAATAATTTTTTATTCTTTTTTTCTGGAGATTACAGGAATATTGATCCCTTTAGGGATAATAAGAGATGTAGTCTTTTCTGTTTCAAATAATTTTATTTTGACCGGTTTTGGTGTCAATACCCGATCTTCGGGCACTAGGAACAGAATTATATCACAGACAAATTATTATCAACAACAAAAATTCAATAATACGATATAAATTAAAATAAATTCAATAAATAAATTAATTNAAATATTGTAAAAGAAACTAAATTAATTTTTAAATATTAAACAAATTAAATTTTATAAACTAAGTAATTATTTTTTACAAATAAATAAATAAATGGTGTCAATTAATATAATTAATATGTGTTAGTCAACCAGACTCACCTACAGAGGTGAAATCAAACTCGCGGCAGAGTGAAACTAAACCGTTCGGAAATCCCATTTGGGTAAATATCATTTTGGTAAAGTTTGTCCCAAGCGTCCTTCTCTTCTGTCTGACTAGAAATTGAATTCAGAAATAAGAAATTAAGAGGGGGACTTTATTTCGCGATATGGAGGCCTTTGCAACAAATATCAGTTGCATAAACCCGCGCTCCATGTCCAAAATTTCTTCGCGCCGCAGCTCCTTAAGAAGCAGTGAGGCCCACTTATCATGTTTTAAAATTAGATCCACGAGGGAGGCGGAGATAAGTAATAAATGGAATTAAATTTTGGTCAAGGTACCAGTCAGTTCATCTTGTACGGTATGTGAGGGGTAGTATGTATTGCGGAAGTAAACTGATAAGGTATAAGACCTTAGTTTTATGCCATTATTTCCTGGGTCCGGTTAGCGAAGTCAGTGACGGACCGCCAGTTGACCATGACGACGAAATCGCGACATCGCATTCGAGACCGCCAAGTCATTTGATAAATTCAAGAGAGCAGATTGGACGGTTATCAAGGAGTATGGTATAGATCTGTTAGCGACAGATTTTTGGCACAGTTTAGTAGGTAACGATTGTAAAATGATCCGATTTATCATTTGATTTTGGGGGGATAATTTGGGGACAAATTTATCAGCAAATGAATATTATTATTTTTTTGTATGTATGTTGGTATGTTAGTATGTTGGCTAAATTTCAAAAATGGTCACGGTTTCGGCTACGGTGTCAAATAAATGCGCTAAAACAATTAATTTAGTAATATTTAATCTTTGATGTCAATGTTTCAGGTAATCATTACATTTCATTATGCAATGATTATCTGATGTAAGATTTATGTATTCTTCAGGGCAGAAATAAAGCAATAAATGGACGAAAATAACCAATGCTATATAATATAAAAATTAAACTGTATAACACATAAAGAAAAAAATTCATATACTGGAAAATTGAATGATATTTTATATTTGAGTAAGATATAAAAAATGAAAGAGGAACATTGAAAATAATGCGGAAACTAAATTTAACAAAATTGTAACTAGAATAACTATACTTTACAATATGAGATAACTTTAATTACTAATTGCTTATGGATTACTTTAATACAATTACTTATATTGATGTACAGAGGTATCTTCGTCGGAGATGATTTTCGTCACGGCTAAGACGACAGATAACCTGATCGAATAAACTAAGGGAAGTATCTCTATGCTTTTATATCCCCCACTCTGTAGACTGTCAACGGATCAAAAGAAAAAAAAAAGCATAAGACTAGGCAAGAGAAGAAATTAAGACAGGCTATATTTTCATACTTATTAAAGTTTTATTATTTATATTTTTGCCATTTAGTGTTTGATTTGAGCCATGATGGAAGCTCATAACATCACATGGTGGCTTTTACACCCTGACCGTAACATTGGCCATTTTCGCACGTGACTCTTGACGACCAGCTAATACACTGAACAACAAAGTTTTTGTTTCGGGGTTGAAATTAGCTGATTTTAATGTATTTCCACTTGTTAAAACCGAAAATGACCATAAAAATTATATACTAGCTCTTGTTCCGTCATATTGCGAGAGTGGCTGAAAAATAACAAGCGGGCAATGGCTTTTGCAGTACCTATGGTTTGGCGTGAGCCTACCAATCATACAGACGACTGTTATTTCTGCTTAACTCCTCCCATTAAGCAAGGTTTATCTATGAAGAAAAGAGGAACGGTGAAATACCCTAATCTCCCATCTGCTCTTCGGCCTGTACCACACTCAGACAATTTGCCAGTCCCTTCTCCACCCCAAAACTATGAAATTTTAGAGGAAAGTGATGAAGTCTGTTTACAAGAAGCAACCCATCCTTCTACATCCTATGACCCTGATTTTGATGTAAGCGATAGGTCTAGTGATCCGCACAGAATTAGTCAAGCAGAGTTGAGTGACCTTATAAGAGATCTTGGCTTGTCTAAGGAAAAGGCTGAGCTGTTAGGGTCAAGACTACAACAGTGGAATCTTCTAAAACATGATGTGAAAATATCTCAGTACAGACAGCGTCAAAAAGATTTGCTTCCTTTTTTTGAGAAAAAAGAAAACCTCGTAGTTTGTTCTGATTTTAATGGTTTGATGGACTGCTTGAATTTGGGTCACACTCCATCTGAATGGAGACTGTTTATAGACTCTTCAAAACTAAGCTTAAAAGCTGTACTTCTGCATAATGGAAATCAGCTACCTTCTATTCCTATAGGTCATGCAGTTCACATGAAGGAAACGTATATAAATATGAAAACACTTCTCCAATCAATCAAATATGAACAACACAAGTGGCAAATCTGTGGTGATCTGAAAGTCATTGCTATACTCCTAGGAATGCAATTAGGGTTCACCAAGTACTGTTGTTTTTGTGCCTGTGGGACAGTCGGGATAGAAAATCTCACTATAAAAAAGTGAACTGGCCTACACGAGACCTAAACGCTAATGAGAAAAATGTAGTTTACGAGCCTCTTGTAGATCCTAAGGATGTTCTCCTTCCCCCATTACATATTAAGTGGGACTAATGAAAAACTTTGTGAAGGCGATGGACCAGGAAGGACAAGCTTTTAAGTACTTGAGAGCAAAGTTTCCCAGGTTGAGTGATGCTAAAGTCAAGGAAGGCATCTTTATTGGGCCTCAAATACGTGAAATCGTAAATGATCCTGCTTTTGACATGATTTTAACAGGAAATGAAAAAAGAGCCTGGGAAGCCTTTAAGGGAGTTGTACATGGGTTTTTAGGTAACAAAAGAGATGATAACTTCACAGCATTGGTTAAAGAGCTTCTTCAAGCTTACCACCAACTTGGATGCAACGTGTCCTTAAAAATTCATTTTCTTCACTCTCATATTAATTTTTTCCCACAAAACTGTGGAGCTGTGAGTGACGAACATGGAGAAAGATTCCATCAAGACATTGCCTTAATAGAACAGAGATATCAGGGCCGTTGGAATGAAGCAATGCTTGCAGACTACTGCTGGTCTGTGTGTAGGGATGCTCCAGAAGTGTTTTATAAAAGACAAGCTAAACGACAGCGATCTTACAATACTTTTCACGTATAGTATAACTACTCTTTAAGATTAAGTGCTGTATTTCTCAAAAACCAGAGCTAATAAAAATTTTTCAATGTTATTTTCGTTTTTATCACCCCAAAATTAGTAGAAATAGACTAATTTAGTGTAGGAAACATTCAAAAAATATTTTTTTGTTGTGCAGTGATATCAAACAAATGGTGGCCAGTACCACTTCTCGCAAGACGTAATGTGTGAATGGTCGACACGACTCGAACAGATTGTTTCATTATTTTAATACGAGTTGTGTGGAAAAAAGTGAGAAATATAAATTGAGGAAATAAACTGTACTCAATTGGAAGGATCAATTAATGCATTTTTTTGTGAGAATGGAGTTCGAGTAATACCTAATCAACAATTAATGTCTTCGTTATTATTATTCTCAAAACAAAATATTATACAATAAAATAGCTGTAAAGGGTAATTATAAAAAGCAATATTAATGACGATATTTAAGAATATAACTATGATGATTGAGTGACCCAGAAGTAGTGACGTTACCTTCAACCCCTCCTGCCCGTTTAAACAATTAAAACTACTTTTTTTTATGTTATTTTCAATGAAAAATCTTCTTCAATTAAGTACCTCCTAATAATCCATTTTATTAATTAAAACCGAACCCCATCAAATTCTCTACTCATAATCTCTACGGTCAAAAACTAACCATTACCCCAGGAGTATTACACGGCCGAATAAATTCTGTCAGCATAGAATGGCTCTCCTTTCTCTTAGTGAGAGAAGCCCTCTTCTCTTCGTGAGAGAAGCCCTCTTCTCTTAGTGAGAGAAGCCCTCTTCTCTTAGTGAGAGAAGCCCTCTTCTCTTAGTGAGAGAAGCCCTCTTCTCTTAGTGAGAGAAGCCTCGCGAACATTGCTGCGGAGGTAGAGATGGCGTTAGTGTGAAGTTCCAAGGCCAGGAACAGACTCAGAAGAGTACCCCCTCCACTGTACGTGTCAGAACTCACTGGTATAGTTAGTATAGTTCCGAGCAGCACAGCGTTCGTTTTATTTTGGACCTTAGTAGTAAGTAAATGTACTCTTTACATATTTTCCATTCCTTACAATGACGAAGGGCAAGAGATCCCTGAACATTTTGCTCCTTGTGATATTTTCTTTTTGTGTGTGCACTGCACTCTATATCCGACCTGTTCTTGATTGCTACATATTGCAGCCGCGAGTGTTTAATTTTTTTTATATACTTTATGTAAAATGAAAAACTCGCGGCTGCAATATATAGTAATCAAGAACAGGTGGGATAGAGAGTGCAGTGCGCACATAAAAAGAAAAAATCACAAGGAATACTCACACACACACACACACACACACACACACACACNAAAATTAAGATGTACAATGTAATCCTCTTTGAAGTACAATTCACCAAAAATTGTATATCTTGTAACATATTTCTCAACTAAATTCGCTCTTTGACACCTTATAAAACACTATCATAGAAAGAAAAAAAAATCTTAGCTTTCAATAAAATTTGTTCCTTGACACTCCTCTTTAAACAATAAAAAAAAAACAACAACAAAAAAAATCTACTATTAATTGTTAATATTCATTGTGAAAATTTTGAATTTTGATCTCTTTTTAAATTACTATCCTTCTTCCTCCTCCATCGATTTTAGTCATTAACAAAGTCATCTAGGAACGCCAAGGTAGCACTGGGGGTTTGTTCGGTCTCGCAATCCTGGCCCTGCGGGTTCAAATTCTGCCCTGACAGGCTTTTATTTATCAGTAAAAGCATGTCCTGAGCCATGGATGTTTAGAATGAGGTGACAACCTGTAGGTAGTTCCTCACTTCATGATCCTAAGAGGCCAGTGGAAGGGTGGTTAACACTTATTAAAAAAAAAATTCATCTTAAAGTTTGCAAAAAGAAGTTTAAATTCCGAATTTGGATTCATAAATTCAAAAATTTCGGGCGATAGGGCGCATACAGACACACAAACTCACAAATATATAATTTTTAACTGATCGTAGTTACAGCCCCCTTAATAGCTGCCATGGCTAAACCATTTAAAGTCATCCATCTTAGCACAGACTTTCTCTACATAAATTCAGATTCAAAATTTTAATGCATTTCTTTGTACTTCTATGAGCAGCTTCTTTAGGACTTGCAAACTTTTTTCTTGCATACTTAGGACTTGCAGCTGGAGGTAGAGTGGCGAAAATGAAGGCAAGAGAAAAATCGTAGAGAGATGTAGATATATTTACGAACTGGTGGTGAATAAGTAGTCAGATCATATAAGGAAGGGAGGGGATAGAGAAAGTAAATATGCAAGAGGATGTTACTAAGGTAGTAGGGAACAATTTTCTGTATTTTTGAATTTAGCCTCCCTTACAACCACTTAAGGACAAGGAGGGAGGGCCTATCTACAGGTTGCCATTTCATTCTTAACACCCATGGCTCAGGGCAAGCTTTTATTTATCGATAAGAGCCTACCCAGGATTGCGAGAACCGAACAGATCCTATGAGCCACCCTGGTGCCCTTTGTTTTTAATTATCAACTTTTGTCATTTGTAATAAGCAAAACACACATGTAAGGATAGTCGGAATCGTCAAGTATGACCTTTCAGTATTTTATCAAGTATTTTCCTGTTTACTTACATCCCAGCATTTGTATTCTTCAAATTATATGAGAGTTAGAAAGGAGTATAGCTATTTATTGTAGGTATAAATATTTTTTCGTTCTTGTTCAATTCGTTATTTCAAAATTTTTCCCTCCATATACTCCCTATTTCTCTCATCCACTTTCAAGGAAAAATAAACTATTTCAAGGGTTTTCACTGGAATGTTTCAAAACTGCAGAAGAGCCTGAGCCATTTTTTCCACATCTGACCTAGCTCTTGTGTTCTACTTAGTTGTTTGAAGCCTTACCTCTAACTGGCACAATGCAGACCCTGCTTTCGGCATCTAACGGGACAAGTGTCCACAAAATGTCAGTTGTCGTGGCTAGGAAGAATTCTGTCTTCTTGCAGAATGTCGGCAGGTCGTGAAATCCTCCTCAGGTTCTATCTCTCTTTGACCAAGAGCTTCCTAAAGGAAGAGAGTATGTTTCTCTCAACGAAATTTATGGGGAACTAAAGTAATATAACCATCATACTAAGACACTTATAGAATTGTAAAAATTGAAATATTTTATTTTAAAAATTTGTAGAATATGATTTATATTCATGCCCAGAAGACAAAGGACAAATTCAGTTCTTAATCTGTTTATTACATATATACATGAATATTCTTACGATCAATTTCCGTACTCATCTCCTTCGTGATGTTTTTCAGGAATGCTTCCCTTCCTAGACCTGCTGCTAGGATTTCTTCATATCCTTGGATTCCTCCTGCTAGGATTAGGATTGTTTGGTTTGGGCCTGTGGATCAACTCCTTCAAGTACCGACATCTTCCTGGCGATATCAGCTTCCCCATCATCGGCAACCTTTATACATTTTTCCGGACCCTGAAGGGTGGACCACACGGTATGTACCTCCTTTGTAATTTCACAAAAGAATTATAACAATGAATACAAATTTAAACAACAGCTACTTTCAAAACTTGATTTATGATGACCCAAAAAACATAAAATCCGAATATTTTAAAAAATCGTTTAAAAATTCATATCAACTAATATCATTCTCCCTCAACTAATATTTAACATTTTTGTTACTCAGGACATATATTAAAATTAATCTCTAGTAAATCCAAACATTTGGACAAAGATTGAAGACTACCTTCAACAAAGTAAGGCCGCCACCTTTGACTGTTTGGTTCTAAATGCGCAGGTTCCGATTCGACTCTAAGAAGACTGCTTAAACTAAGTGAAAAGTAGTGGCTGATAAGAGGGTAAAAAAAAATCTGATGGGTAAGATATGAAACCAATTAATGGTTTTGGACTTATCAACAATTATGCCAATAGCTAATTTAGCAGTTAACCGCATAGGGGGGGGNACATAAAATATATTTTTCATAGATAATTGCTGTATTCAATAGCAAATGATTAATAATAATTTTACAAACCAAGAAAATGATAAAGACCAGAAAAGGAAAACTTGTTATGGTGACTTTCGGAGGGTCACGGAAGGCCTGTGTTTAAGGCACTAGAATCCTGAGTGTAAAATATTTAAAATAATTGTGGGTACCAGAGCGTGAATGATCTGACTCATATACTTAGAAAAATACATAAGTTGGGTGAGGTATTTTCATACTAACATGCAAATTCAGCAGATCAGTGAGAACTTATCCCTGACAGGGTAATGGATAAGGGATAGATATTAGAAATCAAATTGCGTAATTTAATTCTTAACTCTATATCCTATCCATCAAGAGACACAAGACACAAGATGCAATGGAGACAGCTAAATTATGCAGTGGGAATCCATAAAACCCACACATGCGCCTTTCAGAGTCAACTTAACAATGCAGAAAATTATGCTTAAAACTGTGAGGATCCCCTTCACAAGTCATAACATGCTCCCCCTACAGAGTTATAAGAGGAACAGACAAAACTGACAGGGAAAACTATGTGAAAACCATATAAAAAAGTAAAAAAACAATAAAAGTATCCAAGCTTTTTGTCAAAAAACAAAGTGAAGGTAACACCTTTCCTTGACAACGGATTTTATTATAATAAATCAATGAATTAGACTATATGATAAATATAATAACACCACATCTTATATTTTCCAAAGAACTTGGTCTATTGGACTCATAGACTCAGTAATATTTCTTCCAATCTCTCATGTATATATGACATCAACCACACCAAGGAAATGACCTTTGTCATTAACTCTCTTTCTATATCTACGGGATAAATTATTATTATAAGCTTTAGTTTCCTAACAGTTAAATTACTCAATTAAATATTAAATCAATGAACAAAAACTCCACCAAGAAGGGAGCTATCTAATCATATTTTCCTTGTCTCATTAAATAAGTACATAATTAATTAATTAAAAATGTATTTTTTTAAAGGATTATCTGCCAGATAATCCTTTAAAATAAAAAAAATACATTTTTTCAAATTTGTATTTTTTTGGATCTACCTTGACCGAACCCCAACTAAAATCATCTAATAATAATATCTACGGTCAAAAAAACTCTCCTTTTAATTCTTTAGTATCATAATTTTGTCAGTAAACATATCACATAATCCAAAGTTTCCAGAAATCTCATTAATTTGAATTTAATGAGCATTCTAAGCTAAAGAGCACATTTAATTGTTAATTTTGTAAAGGGGTATGTATTAGGTCTAAAATCACCTTCACCATCTTATTCTTTATCGTGGTGATTATATACTTAAACTCTTTGTTAGCAATCAACATGATGTCTTTCAGAAATCTGGTTGAGGACGAATGAGGAGATTGAGAAGCATGGAAATGTCACACGTATTACGTTTGGACCATTGACCGCCGTGGCGATAGCGGACCCAGATCTCATCAAGGTAAGTGCTAGATTGTCGTACGAATTTCGAAATTATAGTGTACTTGTAGTGTATAGCATTATATCTGGCCTGAGACGATAATCAGTGCACTCCGGCACCGTATTATATCGCTATTTTAAAGGTGCAGCATGAGAGTTTTCACTAAATTTTTGGCATAGAGTTAATTTTAGTCACAAGTGGTCTTCACAAGTTTGGGGGATTTTGCGGTGACAAATCTTATTTTTATTATTGCAATTAGGTCAGAATCAGCTGTACTGTCAGCTGTTACCTTTTCGTTATTCAAAGGGACTGAAGCTACAGAATAAGCTTATTTTCAATAATGTACAGCATCCGATATAGTAAGGTCTCGAAAGAAACTATGCAATATGAATTAAACAACGGAGGATTGTGTAATTAGCCACAGTGTATAGGGTTACTTATTTATATTCAGCTCTATATATNTCTGGATTAATACCACAGGCCATGTATAATATTTTTATTCTGGGTCAATCACCCAGTCAGAGTCAACTATATGAGAATTAAGTTAATTTGAAGAGAGCCAATCTCATAATTGAGACTTATATTATGTATGACAAGTTATTTATTATTATTATTTATTCCATATACATATTAGTACGAACTTTGTTTGCACAGGTCTTTATCTAGAAGCAAAGGTTCGATTTATAATCCTCCATGAGTCTTAAATAACAGAATCCTTTGACAATCCAATGTCTGTCCCAAAAAACATTGAAGTGACGTACAAGATTTTCGGGCAATATCGCTCGAAGGATTAGTCAACTCAACAATAACATTCAATTCAGATTTACTAGTATTTTCAGGAAAAAAAGATTCAATAATGTAAAACAATAGGAATGCAGCCATTCAGAAGTATTAGTTTCAACCCACTTCACCTGAATCTTAACTAATAATATTAATTAAACGTTTTAACTATGATTCAATATATGGACATACAAGTTAAACTTTAAATATTTTTCCTCAGTGAGTTCTGTTATTTAGGAAATTTTGTAAATTTGTAAGCTAATTGAAGCTAAAAAGTATTAATCATACTGCATATATCTTCAATCTCATAAGTATACCTCTCTTCGACCTAACCACTTGAGACTGCAATGTGAAATGACTTTTAGAGAAATGTATCCCATAAAGCAAAAACAAAAAATTGTATAAATAATTATTTGTATTTACCGTTTCTTCTTCCGAGTTGGACCGTGTCAAATTGTGGTTATTTGCCGAGCTTTCGCACATCATGTGATGGCTTCTTCAGGGATGTAAATACATCTGACGACCGTCGAAGCCTACGTGAACAATAATTATTTGGTTGTAGTTTATTATCCAACGTAAAATTTAAACAATTAATGAGAGGGAATGGAATAAAGACATCTATCTGTCCCAGCCAGGACTCGAACCTGGATCTCCTGCTTGCCGGGCCGGTATGCTATTCATTTCAGCCGTGTAATAAGTTATCTATCTCGTCCTGGTGGTGCAATGGATTGCATACCGGCCCGGAAAGTAGGATGTCCAGGTTCGAGTCCTGGCCGGGACAGATAGATTATTTCATTCTAATCTCACTCATTAATTGTTTAAAAAATCTTATATTGTTTATACATATTGTTATATAAAACGAAAGATCAAGTCGAGATATTTATAATTATAGTCTACTTAATATTCAGTACCTTAATCGTAGTTCGTTCACAATTTAACAGCTTTTGTTCATATATGTATATATAATTATTTAATAGCTGGAATCCGGAAAAGGGGACTTACAGAACACTTCATTGTTCTCTGTCATATTATTTTTTCGGTTCTAAAAAACCTTCAGATCTCAGAGAAGTATAAGGCTTGTCTGTGAGGAGCCGTTACCTTGGAACTTCAAGCTTACCTTAATCATTATGTCATTCACATATGCGGATAAAAAAAAAACAGGTAGTGAGCCGCTTAAGGTTTACCAAGAAAAGAATAAAAAACCATCTAATAAAACATTTTTTACTTCTGTTTACTATTATGGAATATTTCTTTGTTCCTCAAGAGACTCCTGTTGCAGGATTTATGACAAAACATACACGAGGATAAACTTAACAAAGTCAAATCATTGAAAGTAACACTTGAAAATTAAATTTAATGAATACCAACTAATACAGGTCCATGTGTAGATAAAAATAAAAAGGAGCTGTGTAAGCTAAGGAGATTTCCAATGTTCAGTTGAAGACAGGCATACATAAGCACATAAGTTGAACCCACAAAAAAAAAAAAAAAAAAAAGTGAAGGAAAACATGTGTGACAAAAAAAAAAAATTTATATATAAAGTAAATAACGCACAGCTTTTACGATAACTTTCATTAAAAAAATGGTTTGGGGACCATTTAGTTACGTTAATTTAATATGTTATTTTAGATAAACGTACTTTTCGTATAATTTCTTAAGAGCTGATAAATTTAAAATCCATTTTACATCAGTTATATACAAAAAAAACATTTTTTATTTCGAAGTCTTGCGATTCATTCCCTATTCCGCATTTCTTCCATTAAAAAAATACAATAACCATCATGTGGATAGAAGCTCAAATACTAAATTTCTCCTTCAAAAAGGGCCGAAGAACGTCCATTATATTCCTAAATACTTTATCTTGGATTATATTTATATATTGCTAAAGATAAGGGAATTAGGGTGGACCATACCTGTACGGGATGGCTAATTGAAGGATGACATCTGCTTCCTTTGGTCAGAGGAGAGAAGTAGGCTTATTGAAAAATCTTAAGGAATTTTCTAGCCCTGTCTCATAGTTCACTTCTACATAGTATGAAAAGAAAACCCTACCAGCGGCCCCCGATTCAGAGAAAAGTTAGTTTCCGTCTGTGGCAGATTCCGTGTAATATCGCGGGCCTCAAAGCGTCGGGCTTGTCGACCCTCTGCAGTGCCGGTAACAGTGAAGTTAATAAGCGACAGTAATTAACAAGTTATTTTGAGAGCTCTTCGTAAAGCAGATTTAAATCATTTGTAAATATCTGTTAATACTCATAATTGAGACTTATATTATGTATGACAAGTTATTTATTCCAAAATAATGAAAATTTGTTTTCAACAGCAACTATCTTTTCATCCGGCAATTGTAAACAAGGAGTGGCTTGTCTACAGGGGAATGAAACATTTCCTCGGAGGAGTTTTTACACAGTCTGGTATGTAAATGTTACATTCTCTTTTAATAGCTTAAGAGAATATTATAATAATATAACAGTATATTAATTAAAGTAATGAAAATATATTTAATATCAACTTCATCATAACATTCACTCAAGTGGGTGTTCACTTTAAAAATACATAGCGATTTACCTAAATGATTTACCTAGATACACAGCTTCCAGACAGTGTACTAAAGATGATATTAACTATAAAGTGTGCGACCATTAATGCTCTAGAGGCCACAGTTTTCAGTTTTTAAACATGTTAGTTTGGGTGAGCCACGAGCTAATCCGTTACTGTCTCGGAATCCTGACACTGAGGGTTCAAATCCCTCTCTCTCTAGGCTAACTTTAAAACTTATCACGTGGCTAACCACACCTACTTATCATGATGGTGAGAGGAGAGCTATTCTCAAAATGAAGAAATCTGTTTAACTAATATGTAGGCATGGGAAATGAATGTAATGGATGAAGGGGGTAAGGATATCTGAGGGAGAGGGCTGAGTCAAAGGGACAATGAGGGGAAATGTAGTTAAAGAATGTAAGGATAAGATGTCTAAGGGTGCAGAGGGGTTGAAGAATTTGCAGCAGAGTCTATTAATCAAACCTTTGGTGCATTAAAAAAAATTATATATTTTGACGAAAATTATATCTCATCAATAATAATTTGACCGAAATCAACTACCTCTTAAATCTTAACCATATTTATTTCTCCATTATATTTAAAATAATTTTAGTCCAATCACGTTTAAAGGTACAATGCTGGGATGGGCCAAGATCTATTGCCTCTCTGGAACACTCTAGGTCAGATCGTTGGTAGAAGTTGGTAGAGATCTTAAGGAATATGGCTATGCATGTTCTGCTTCGAACCTCTGGTCTTCATACTTCTCTAGTGGCGAATTCATTACAAAAATTATACTTTACTAAAGGAACTTCAAAAAATATAACTGCTGTCAGTCCTACCTGTTACAAAGTAAGAAATAACATTTGATTTCATATCATATCATATATCAATATCATATTCTATTATAGAGTCTAACGCAGAATGGAGATACTACCGAAAACCAATGGACAAAGCATTGAGAAAGAAGAAAGTGGAAGCATTCCATGACGTATTTGTCAGGAAGAGTAACGAACTTGTGGAAGCCATGAAGCAACAGAAAGAAGAATTCGACGCCCATGTCTTCACTTTGCTTCACACCACTGATGTCTTGTCAGGTCAATTATATTTAATATACTTATTTAAAAATATATAGGTATATTTAATAGTATAGGAACTGTACTGAAAAAATATTAAAATAAATAGCGGTAAAGATTCTATTTTAACACACTAACAATGTTTTAGCAGTGCTTCTTCCTATCTAATTTCTTAAAACGACAATGTGAGGCGTAAAACTGTTTAAAAAGTTTAGTTCAATCTATTCCCTTGAAATTTCTACTTCGAAATATTTTTGACTGTTTGAATATATCGCTGAAATACAATTAAATAGTAATTACCTCATGTTTCCTTCATAGTCTCATTTATGCACCTCTACTTCAATTCGGCTTTCTAACGTTACAAAACCATAAATCCCAAAAGGACTTACAAGAGAGCAGGGGTGTAGGAGTGGTTTGAGTATTGGTAGAGATGCGGCCTGGGTTGGACCCCATCCTGGCTTTTTATATTTATATTGATTTAGTTAATTAACTTTCTTAAAAATCTCAATAAAATGTATTTTTCAATATTTTCAGAAACTAGTTTTGGCATGGAGTCTCATGAACTTCATAACAGAAACATTGGTCTTTATAATGATATAGTCAAGTGAGTATAAAATAACTAACTACAAGATAATAAATGTATTGCTATATGATTTTAGAAACTTAAAAATCACAATTAGAGATAATGCATTTATTTCTCTAGTTTGAAAGAGAAGAGGTTTGGCGAGATAATGTGAGGAACCTTTTTGAATCTAGATTATATTTCATAAATTAAAAAAAAAAAAAAACCATATTACTACAGGGATGCTATGAACAATTCAGTATACAACAGTATCAATTCAGTATTTACTTTCTGATACTAAAAGGGTTATCTAGAAAGTAAAGTTACAAAAACTCCCGATGTAGGGAAAATTTGATGTTCCTAAATCAGCAAACCTGAATTTAAAGGGGAAATCAAAGAATTACTTAGATCATGCAGGTTTTCGATAAATATATAGAGATAATAGTACAACCGTGCCATCTCTCAACTTAGCGAGGATCCGGGTTCATCCGTTGTAGAAATACCACTGCAAAGATTCTACGAGTAGCAATCCAGAGGGATCTGTTTCCTGCTGAGAGGGCAGACAGAGAGGCATTAAAGGTCTAATTTTTTAATTTGAATCGTACAGGGAGCCAGAAAAAAAAAAACGCTCTACCTCAGCCGATATTCGAACCCGGATCCCTCACTTTCCGAGCGGGTGCGCTAACATTACATCGAGAGAGATAAGAATAATTTTTGTTTTACGAGTCGGGAGAGACGATGAAAGTCTTTGAGATCTGTGAGGTGTCTATACTTTTAGAACGATATCCTAGAGATTTTATATTTTTACGGCAATGTTCAGTTTTAGGGTCATGCAAACATTTTATAGGCTATTATTGAATCAATACATTGGTATTGGAATGGGAAATTGATTGAGTGTTTCATTACAGACTTTCTCAAACACTGGATTCTGTTATATCAAATCCGATTTTGTTTGCGTTCCCTGAGCTGTATCTGTGGTACAAGGCAACTGCGTTCAAACATCTTAAAAACTTCGAAACGAAGGTAAATTATCTTAAGTCTAATGCTTCATTTTTTTTTTTCCTTTTTTAGCCTAGAGCATTATGCAATATAGAAAATGGAACCTAAATCCACTATATCATCGAAAATTTCAGCCATTTGTGGGATAAAGGAGAAAACTCTGGACATATATTTGAAGCATAATTTTAGTATATATTAATATGCTAATTATATTTGAAGGATGACATCTGCTTCNGACCACAATTTTAATATGCTAATATTAGTTAAATATGTATAAATAAACCCTATATAGTTTATGTTCAATATAGAGCCCCAATTATGCACTAAGTAGTCGTTATGAGTCAGCTACGGACATACACCAGAAAGATAATCATGTATTTCATCATTGAAATCTCAATATTTATTTAAATAATTTGAATAAATATATCAAAGAAAATATTTATTAATAATGATAACAAGAAATTTTAATGATAGAGAAATGTTTTAAAAAGATTGTTTCACAGTTCTGAAGAGCAAAAATGCTTATAAAAATATAAGCATTAAACACGTTATAAACAATATATTCCTTCCTGTGCTCCTTTTCAAATATTGAGTGCTTGCTAATTTTATTTTTATTGCATTTATAAATAATTTATGAATAAAAAAAAATTGAATTTAATAATTAGTGTATTTTTTTTATAAATGTTTTCAGTACTATGCAGCTCTCATGAAACAAATTGAAAAGTCTGTAGACGAAGGTTGGTTAATATTTATCTTTAAATAAATAAATAATATAAGATATATTATTATTTTTAAACTCCCTCGGAGATTTCTCCAGACATCACTATCGCCCGATGATGTCTTACAAGTTAAGTCGAAACGTCATCAATGATAATTTAATTACATTATTTTTATTTTTCTGATCCTGGCCGAAACCCTGACTAATTTTTTTCAGCATAAAATAAAAAACAACTAATAATGCATATTTTTATAAATAAATTCACTAGAAAAGTGGGAAAAAATTAAATAAGTTAATGTATTAATGTGAATTTGAAATATTGGTGAAAACAACTAAACTAAGAGAAACGAAAATTCAGTTTCAAACACATTTATTAAAAGGTCATGCGTTATTTAAATACTTAGGGGCGCCAGGGTAGCTTACGGTTTCCGTGTGGGTCTCGGATCAACAAATCCCGCCCAGTGGAAGTTTTATCTAAAAATAAAGCTTGTCCTGAGCCATAGATGTTTAGAATGGGATGGAAACCTGTAGATAGCCTCCTCCCTTCATGAAACTGAGAGGTAGGAAGGGAAGCAGACTATATCAAAACTCAATACTGCAAATAAAAGTTCAACATGAAAACAAATTCTCAACTAAGAAGTGACACTTAAGCTGTATCAAATCTGTTCAATCCTCAATCAATTTCTCAGCATACGTTAGGAGCTCCTTATTACGCCACTGACAATATTTTTCACAATGAACTACAAGTTGCCAAATCCCGTTTCTCCAAATACTACAATCTATCCACTCAACCTGACCCACTCTGTCTAAGCTTCATTACAGTAATCTATCATTCAAAACCATAGTCATTTTACACACACACTGATTTTAAATAGATTAAAACGTGTCTTATCTAAAATATATTATTTTAGATATGACCCAAGGAGCAGAAAGAATCTTCTCAAACATGGGGAATAAGATCTCTCAACGACAGACGATTCTAGACCTGAGAGAAATCATACTAGTGGTATGAGTACCATTTTTATATTTTCTAATTATAATATTATTATATTATCATTAATAATAATATTATTATATTTCTTGCTC
>KZ806901.1:857485-873844 GCA_000696205.2 Oncopeltus fasciatus | reverse complement strand
TAAATAGATTAAAACGTGTCTTATCTAAAATATATTATTTTAGATATGACCCAAGGAGCAGAAAGAATCTTCTCAAACATGGGGAATAAGATCTCTCAACGACAGACGATTCTAGACCTGAGAGAAATCATACTAGTGGTATGAGTACCATTTTTATATTTTCTAATTATAATATTATTATATTATCATTAATAATAATATTATTATCATTAAGACCCTGTTCTGACCGATTATTCTTCTGTATTAAAAAGAAAGTTTAAATTTATAATAAAATAGGAATTACAAAGTTAATCTCTACAAATATAGGCAATGTAAAGGAAATATTCCCTGTATTTGTAACAATATAATAATTATTAAAATAATAATTTTATTTATATTATTAGAATGGCATTATAATTATGTATAGACCACCATTATATATAAATACAATATAGACTATATAATCATTATATAGATAATATTGATCAATACAGTAATTATGCATTGAAAACTTATATATAATTAATGTATATGAAAATACAGAATTATGTATAGATAATCTATTGGGCAACAATGCGAGGAAATCTTTACATTCCTGATGGAATAGGTATTAAGATGAATTTGCATTCTTGAATAAATAATAAGCTTCAAATAAAGCATTATTTTGCATTAATCCTTTTATTGTAAATTAATTATTAGAACTTTAGAAGGTTTCAGAACGCTATGAAATATATGATAAACGATAATGTCAGCTTTCCGGCTAATACCAGCCTTGGAATCTTCTAGATTTTAAAATAAAAGTACAAAAGTTTGCAATTGATTAGTTTATTCTTACAAAAGCTAAATAACAATAATTAATCTCTGTAAAATATAGAAATAAGTACTATCCTCGTTTCGTTCCTTTTATTTTTATTTTTTTTTTTTTTTTGCATTACTTTAATGGATTAAATGTGATTACATTTCGAGGGTACTTATGACAAAAATAAAAAATAAGTATTTAAAAGAAATGCAAAGGGAGCAAGAAATAAAATCTTACTACCACAGCAGGGAATCGAACCCGGGTCTCCTACTTTCTGGGTAGGCGCGCTGACTTCTACACCACTGAGGTAGCTTCGATTATCTCTCTAACTCCCCATACTTTGTTGTAGATAATTTAACGTGGGACTACCCGCAAGTAATTCATTATTTTAAAAGAAAATAATTATGTATTTTCTAAAGTATCCCCATTTAAAAAAGTAGTAATTTTTAATATGCTATTAAATTTTAAATAAAATAAATGGTTTTATGTATTTTGACAATGCGCGTATTAGAATATAAATTTGTCTTCTGCTCACTAGATGAGAAAGAAAGAATTCGCATTGATCTAGTTATGAGGCAAATTATTTAATACATTACTTAATCTCTTGGTTAAAATGATTGCCAATTAGCTTTATTTAGATGCCTTTCGTCTGAGATTATGGACTATGAAATATCAATATGAGACAAAATTCGATTCCAATAGCTGTACGATCAGGCAAAAATGATAGAGTCGATGGATGAATACGTTATAGCTCTTTTACTCTTGACCGGATAGTGACCTATAAGACGATGTACTGCAGCAACCAAATTTATTTGTTTATTTTTTAAAAAGGGATACTTGAATTTTGAAGAAATATCTACAGCTGCTTTGTTGTTCGTAATTTATAACTTCTAGGGAGCTGAAACAACTGCAGAAGCGACAGCCACGGCTCTACTCTTCTTGGGTGTGTACCCCGAAGTGCAAGAGAAACTCTGGAAAGAGCAAGAAGAGATCTTCCAGGGATCAGACAGACTTCCAACTCCAGATGACATCAAGAACATGAAGTACTTGCAAATGTAGGTATCTAAGGTTTGAACAGCTAATTTATATTTGTTATTTCAGAGGTAATGAGTTAGGTACCTTAACGCCTTGAAAAAAGGTCCAGACACAAGAAAAAAGGAGAAAATAAGAAGAGAGTAACTTTGGATTACAGAACAAAATATATGAGGGCACGGTGGTCCATTGTTTAAGCCACTGTACTCCAAAGCACAAGGTCCCAAGTTCATTTCTCCCAATGAATGTTTAGTTTTTTTTTTGTGCTTCTTTCTTAATGTCCAAGAGGATTCCTGTGAAGCTCCTAGAAACTTCCAGCCCTTATCTGATACTATTCATCATTTATGGGGGAAAAGGACGGTATATTAACCATGCAACTTCACTAGTATGTCGTTGGTCGCTTCCCCTTTGGTCTTACATAGCTTCTTGTGGGATTGTTTTTTTTTTAAACTATGAATTTTCATTTTTATATATTAATATACTATTTTATATTAAAGATCAATACAAATATGTAAATAAAATACAATAATTTCCTACAATTAAGTTTTTTGGAACATAGACATTTGTATGGAACTAGGTTGTTTGAAAACCGTGTCCTTGAAAGATAGACTTGGTCCTTATAATTTTGAATTAAAATTAATATTTGGACACAATAAATTCAGTCACTTGGTGCATTCCATATGTAATACCATGTATATTTAAAAAAAATTTTTCAATTATTATAGATCGTACGCAGTACCACACATATTTTATTTGTTATCACATTATTTTTAGCATTGGTTATACCTATTTAAAAAAAATATATTTTGTTATATATTATTATTAAAATTATATAAATACGAAGCAAATATTATTATTAGATCTAAATCTTGAAGGAAACGAGTCTTGAGTCTTTTGTTTTGTGTTGCTTCTTCCATGCGACAATGAAGAGCGCCGGAAACAGTCTGGAGACCTTTAAGAGATTTTCAGAGGAAACTTGCAAAAATTTCTTTATTTCTAGAACATCCACTTTTCTATGAACCTTGGAATTCCGATCTTACCAGTTACAATAAAACCGTATTGGCCCGCTTTCGAATTGGCCATCCAAGGTTTGCACACGGATATTTGTTGGACCGTGGTTTTCCTCCTGTAAGTGCTGCTTGTGGTGTGAACACCATACAATTAGTGATGCCCTATTTATATCATGACCAGAGCTAAACATTCTGTTTAGAGACGAAAACAGCTATCGCCATCATGAATATAAAGAAAGTCGAAAGAAAAAAAGTGAAGGGTAAGAAGAAGTAGGTGAGCGAATAATTGAGCCAATTAACATGAGATGAGAAGTTTGGTACCAGATTAAAAAAAAAATAAATGGGTTGGCACTGGGAGATTTTTTGACTATTAAGTCAAAACGTCTGAGACAATGAATAGTGTTACTAAAAATTGTACACATAGGCAAAATAGTTAAAAATCTCTACTGCGCTTAGAACATCATTAAGTACTGGGAAAAATGTCAAATTGCACCTCTTGATAAATATTGATTTTTTCAATGTTTCATTTTCATGTTTCGGGATAAATTACTTTGACTCTATCAATTTGTTCTGAATTACCTTGTGTAGCTCTGAAATAATAAACCCCATCGTGATGATGCTTTCATGATCTCAATTCCTACTAAGTTTGTTTTGTTTCTTTACTTTTTTGGTAGGAGAAATAATTTAAAAGTCCTAATGAGGTTAAAATAAATATAAATATCATTGTTCTTATATAAAGAATAAATAGAATGGGTGCCAAGATAGCTCATAGGATTCGCCCGGGTTTCACAATCCTGTCTCTGTGCGTTCAAATCCCTCCCTGGGTAAGCAATAATTAATAAATAATATCAACAAATAAAAGCTTGTCCTGAGCCATGGACGTTTAGAATGGGATGGCTACCTGCAGGTAGCTCCTTCCGATTCGTTCGATGTTCAACATCGATTAATATTGAAAAAGTGATAACGAACACTAGCTGCCAATGACGAGCGCTCGTGATCGTCCGAGAATAATTATGTGTCAAGCCTTCGCAACGTTATTAATAAAATTTATTTTGCACCAGATCTTCCTCAAGTTGGATAAGAAGGGCTTTGTGTAGAATATTATCTCTACATGATCCACTCTAGTGTTCCATTTCGACTTAATGCTCGATATGAATTAGTATATTATCTCAGCTAGTGGAGCCGATACCATAATGGCTGAAACCCATCTTTTGAAAAATTCATGTCATTAAATTAAAGAAATAATATATTTTAAGAATTATTCGTCTCTTATATTCAAATATAATTGTTCTCTCACTTCCTTATATTTTGCGAATTGGAAGTTGGGAAATTTACATAACTTCTTATTATTTAGGCAAGCATCATCCTATAATGCAGTTTGAGATTAAGCTTAAGAGAGATTAACACTAATAAAATGATAAAGAAAGTGAAAATGGTACATTCTTTTAGAGCTTCATAAAATATAATTCATCTTAGTCTACTTTAGAAAAAATGGAGCTTTATATGTTAGCCGGATAAAGTAGCGACCGATAAATAATTATGGCCGCGAGATTGTTAGAAGCAGCATACTCAAAGCCTTCAAATTCAAAAGCTCACTAATATGTATAATTCTGGTCATCCGCTTAAGTTAGATTTACTTTTCGAACTTTAAAATTCCTCTAGAAAACGTATGCGGCGAGATTAATATCCTCAAATTGGATTTAACCTCAAAATAACGTTGGATATTCCCCTTAGTTTATATTTAACCGATTCATTGAAACTCCAACAGTTTCTACTATGCAAGGATCGGTATTCCTCGCCACTTTTACTCTAGGTTTAAATCTCACCTCAACGGGAGTGGGTAGGCAATGGGGCATGGTAGGAGCCAAGATGGTAGAAGTTCAAAATTCAGGCCTTGACTTTTTCTCGTGATTATTGATGACTCAGCTCCCTCGTTCAAATATATTTCATCAGAATTCTTTGATAATTTCCAGGACTCAGTCATGGAAATGTGAACTTAGGGACAGGACGTCCTCTCTCGTCTTCATGATAGACAGCCCTGAAGATGGCTTACAATGTACGCCGAAACGTTGGCAGATAATCATTAAAAAAATACACTTTTTTAAAATTTGACCGAATCCAAACTAAAATCATCTAATAATAATATCAACGGTCAAAAAACTCTCCATTTGAACATTATTTATACTGTTCAAAATGAGAGTTTGTTGACCGTAGATATTATTCAAAGATGATTTTAGTTGGGGTTCGGTCGAGGTAGATCCAAAAAACGACATATCCAGTTAACGACAGAACAGACATAGAACAAATTTCCTCAACTTATTCTAACATTTTTGACATTCTAAAAACCAACAGCCCTCCGTCTCAATAAACCTGTCAAAACATTTTTCCAAGTTCCAAAGTCACTTATTCCCAATAATACCCTTCCCTTTTTTTTCCTTTGTCCTTTTATTGCCCTCTCTTATAACAGGCCGCTTTCCATTTACACCTTCCGCCTGCCTTGTACCTGCTACCCCCACTCCCTTTTACTTCAAAATTCATAATGTTAGTCATGGAAATGTGAACTTAGGGACAGGACGTCCTCTCTCATCTTCATGATAGGTAGGTGTGGCAAATTACTGCTTTAATGATATTTCAATTTTTTTTCTTTTCTTGTCAATAAGTTGTTTGTTTGCATGTTTTTTTTTCAAATTGGTTCTTTTTCAAATTGTTTTCATAAACTTTTAATTTGTCTTACATAGCTTTCTACATTCATACTCTTGATATCACATTATATTATAATTCTCTATTATAATAATTTCAAATATTACTGTATTCTCATGACATTGTATTTCTACAGCCCTGGAGATGGCTTATAATGTAAGCCGAAACGTTGGCAGATAATCCTTCATTTAAAAAATACATTTTTTATTTGTGTTTTTTTGGATCTACCTCGACCGAACCCCAACTAAAATCATCTTTGAATTATTTATACTGTTGTATATTTATGTAATATAATAATACACTACAACTTCTAGTGCTTATAGCTGTCGTTATTGTAAATTAATAATGCATTGAAACAAAAATATAGCTTATTATGTGTTACATTCTGTTTTCTAAAGGTTTGTTAAAGAATGTTCGAGGTTTGTAGCAGGGCCGATATTCCCAAGACGATGTTCACAGGAAGCGAAATTGGGTAAGAAGTTTTTCATGCATTTAATAAAATTTAATCTTAATCTAAGTAATTATTTTAACGAAATAATTAATTTGTAAATACAACTAATAACTACATTAACACACAACAAGAAATAATTAACAAGCAATTCACATTTAGATTCTCAAGAGTTTCATTGATCTACACTCATTAGTATCAATGTCAAATGATGCTTAATAGTTTATTTAAAATCAAATAGGAAGTCCATCGCGATGAAGCAGCCAAAACTAAACGAATTCTACAGTATCTTGGTTGATGTATATTTGTATTTGTATTTAAACTCTTCATGTACAAACACCGTCACTAACTTTTTTCCCCCTAATAAACAGATCCATGTTTTTTCTTGGCACTTAACTAAATATTACGCCAGCTGTAGCAAAAAAATTATTTTGTAAGTGAAAAAATCACAAGGAGTAAAATCACTCCTCACCGACGAAGTGCGACAGATCCCGAAAATTTTACTCCTTGTGATTTTTTTCTTTTTGTGTGTGCACTGCACTCTCGATTATCGATTCAATTATATTATGAAACAAAATAATTATTTAATAAGATTAATCAATACGATTATGTTCGAATCAGACAGTGAATTTTTTCCTTTGTCACAACCAACTGACAAAATGTATTGGGCAACACATTTATTAAGTCTTAAATATTTTGAAAATCATTAGCATTAGAAAATAATAAACAATTAATGAGAGGGAATAGAATAAAAAAATCTATCTGTCCCAGCCATGACTCGAACCTGGATCTCCTGCTTGCCGGGCCGGTATGCTATCCATTGTACAACCGGGACGAGCTAGATAACTTCCCCCACCACAATAGCGAGAGCCTAACCCATGAGAGAGACGAATACATCGTCTTAAACTCGAAGAAGCTGACATTGTCAAGCTATTTGTCGACTCTCGTCTTTTACTTTTTTAATTTTTCTTTATAAATATTTATTTTCTTGTGGTTTATCATCCCACGTAAATTATAAACAATTAATAAGAGGGAATAGAACAAAAAAATCTATCTGTCCCAGCCAGGACTTGAACCTGGATCTCCTGCTAGCCGGGCCGGTATGCTATCCAGTGCAATTAATTGTTTAAAATTTTCGTGGGATAATAAACCACAACCAAATAAATATTTATTAGAAAATAATATTTATTAAGAATTTAATTTTATACAATCTTAATAAAGTGAATATGTTATTTAAACTTTTTAAATAATATAGAAACGAAAATTATAGAATAACTTAAATATTTTTATTGTAGTTTTTTTTCGATGTTCGAAATTTATGTGAACGAGTAATGTAGAATGTAATGAAATGTAAACCATAAAAATTCAAAGATAAATGGTGGATATGATTCATATTGTGTGTGTGTGTGTAGTATATATATAAAGAACATGTAAATGAAAAAATCATTTAATTTTGAATTTATGAATATTCGTTATTCATATATGTAAGACAAAATTGAAGTAAAAATATACTTAATATATTTTCTGGAAAAGAGAGGAAGTAAAAGGAAAATGCGACTTTGGAAACATCTAATATAAACATATAAAATAATTGGCCTTTTCCCTATTTGATAAATTACCCAAACTGCCTAATGTAATGAGTAATGTGTTCTATTTTAGGGAATTATAGTATCCCAGCGAATACTACAGTTCTTATTTGTTCATTTAAAATGAGGACTGACCCCAAATACTGGGAAAAAACAACATTTTGCCCTGAAAACTACTCTCTAGAGAATATATTGGCACGGCCGAAAGGTGCAGACACATCATTCGGGGTTCAGCCGAGAACCTGTCCAGGTATGTTTTCTATTTGGTAAAGAGTAAGTTCTTAATTTTTTATTTTTAATAAGATGAGAAAATTTCCAGGTTATAAGTTTATTAATCTCCTAAGCAGAGGTGATCATTTGCAATTTGTGTTTGTAACCAGGGGTATTTAGGGGTGCATTCTAGAAATCAGGGATACAACTGTATCTTCATAATATAAGTCCATTTCCTTTGAATTCTCATTGCAACTTTCCTTCTATAATAGTTTTTCTCTTGATAAATTAGGTATGTTTCAACACAGAATGTATATTATTGTCATATTTTACATGGATAAATTGGGAAATTACCAGAACAGGCTGTCACCCCTGTGGCGTCTCCAACTTAACAAAATATTTGATGATTACTAGGTAAAATAGGCTTACCTGAATATGTGAATCCGCAAATCAATAATTCTATTCATCCTTGCAGCCAAGTCATTTCAGAAAAACTAAAAAAATGATGAAATGAAACACACTGAAAAAAAAAATAGCCACCTTGAATGAAACAACTACTAAAAAAGTACTTCATTTGTTAGTCAGTTCATCAGTGTTGCCTGTAGCCAGCACTCGTAATGCAGTTACAGGCAACACTGATTACCGCTAATATACTTATGTTTTGTAATATAAAATATATTAGCAAACCAATTTTTAATATAAATACACTGAAACATTTATTGGTAAATATAGAATCTTGAAGAAAAAAACAAACTCATTTTATTTTACGATTGTTTGCCTCGCAAATACCTTGGGTGGAGCCTAAAAAAAAAAAATTGGCTTCAATACTAATATTAAAAATCACTTTGTTTACTATTGCTTAACATCATACTTTTATTTACTGTAAAAGGTTGGATATGGTTAAGTTAGCGATCTTTTAGTGAGTATACAACATTTATAATGATGTGGGAAAGTTACAAAGATCCTTTCGTGTCACTTCAAAGAAATAAATTTACTTTACTTCTACATCTTTATGTATATATATATATTTTTTTTTTCAGGAGCAGAGTATGCAATAATTGCAACGAAAATATCAATATCAGCTATTATTCGAAGGCTAAAAATTCACTCAAACATGAAACCTGAAGAAATATATGATCGTCATGCTGGAATAACATTTCATCTTATGAAACCTTATCTGATTACTTGTGAATTAAGAGTACCATCAAAAGAATCAGAATAAGTCCTGTAATATGGAGGACTTTCTGTCCTTTATCTTTAAGAAAGCAATATCTTTAATTCAAGAGACTTTCTTGACCTTTAAATACATTCAAAGGGTTTCTATGGGAAATTAAGTGAGTATAGGGATATTTTTGCCTTTTTCTAAGCTTTAATTGTATTTTTTTATACACTTTTGAAATTATCTACTAATAAAACTGGCCACTTCCTCAAAATATGATAGGTGAAGTCTCTGTATTATTTAATAAATTAGAAGTATCGATTAATTTTTTTATTAAAGCAAGTTACATAAAAGTTTTAGGTAACCCAAATATTAAAAGTAAAGTTACAATGAGAGGAAAAGTATTAGTTTCCATTTACAATTAAAGGTTCTGAAGAATATGCTATCTATTCCAAACATCCAGAGCACTCAAAGAATTTGTAATTCTTTATGAAATCCATCTTAGTGTAGAATTTTAATAAATAAAGTAGATATGAGAATCATAAACATCTCCATTAATAAAGCTTTTCTTAACCTCCCCTCGCCCATATATTACACAAGGCTTTTTTTTCTCTTTTTTTTACATTGAATTAATTCTATTTAAGGCTCTCTGTTCTTCATTTAAACCATTACATTTGCCATAAATATGGTTTATTTTGAGAGTAAATAAATGATGAGTACAATCAAGTATTTTTGGATAGTTTAAAAACGTATCCAATATGACAAAAATTTTTATGTTTTCTTCTAAAGCATTTCCTTTAAACTCTAATGCAACGACTTAGGGCCATGGAGGGGGAAGCTCTGCCTGCCACTCTATTCTAAACACTTGGAAACAGATTGTGTGACCAGAGCAGGAATCGAATCGTAGTGCCAAGCTTGGAATGGATTCCATTACTATCCTTATAACAATTTGTATTCCAAAGAAGAAAATCAAAATCAAAATTATTGCAGTAAATTGTAATGGTGAATAAATACCTCTTATTATTGATAAGAAAATACATTTTGTTTTTTTGCTTGGAATAAATATTATATAGTATTCTTTATTACTGCTAGATGATTAATTTTAGCCGTTTCTGAGAAAATAAAGGCTTCTTTTTTCTACTGCTAGAAGCCGGATCCCTATCATTACATTTAAGGACTCAAGTTAAAATACAAAAGGATGTAAAATTCTAAAANTACATCTTTATGTATATATATATATTTTTTTTTTCAGGAGCAGAGTATGCAATTATTGCAACAAAAATATCAATATCAGCTATTATTCGAAGGCTAAAAATTCACTCAAACATGAAACCTGAAGAAATATATGATCGTCATGCTGGAATAACATTTCATCTTATGAAACCTTATCTGATTACTTGTGAATCAAGAGTACCATCCCAAGAATCAGAATAAGTCCTGTAATATGGAGGACTTTCTGTCCTTTATCTTTAAGAAAGCAATATCTTTAAATCAAGAGACTTTCTTGACCTTTAAATATATTCAAAGGGTTTCTAGGGGAAATTTATTGAGTAAAGGGATATTTTTGCCTTTTTCAAAGCTGTAATTGTATTTTTTTATACACTTTTGAAACTATCTACTAATAAAACTGGCCACTTCCTCAAAATATGATAGGTGAAGTCTCTGTATTATTAAATAAATTAGAAGTATCGATTCATTTTTTTATGAAAGCAAGTTACATAAAAGTTCTAGGTAACCCAAATATTAAAATTAAAGTTACAATGAGAGGAAAAGTATTAATTTCCATTTACAATTAAAGTTTCTGAAGAATATGCTATCTATTCCAAACATCCAGAGCACCCAAAGAATTTGTAATTCTTTATGAAATCCATCTTAGTGTAGAATTTTAATAAATAAAGTAGGTATGAAAATCATAAACATCTCCATCAATAAAGCTTTTTTTACCTCCCCTCGCCCATATATTACACAAGGCTTTTTTTTCTCTTTTTTTTACATTGAATTAATTCTATTTAAGGCTCTCTGTTCTTCATTTAAACCATTACATTTGCCATAAATATGGTTTATTTTGAGAGTAAATAAATGATGAGTACAATCAAGTATTTTTGGATAGTTTAAAAACGTATCCAATATGACAAAAATTTTTATGTTTTCTTCTAAAGCATTTCCTTTAAACTCTAATGCAACGACTTAGGGCCATGGAGGGGGAAGCTCTGCCTGCCACTCTATTCTAAACACTTGGAAACAGATTGTGTGACCAGAGCAGGAATCGAATCGTAGTGCCAAGCTTGGAATGGATTCCATTACTATCCTTATAACAATTTGTATTCCAAAGAAGAAAATCAAAATCAAAATTATTGCAGTAAATTGTAATGGTGAATAAATACCTCTTATTATTGATAAGAAAATACATTTTGTTTTTTTGCTTGGAATAAATATTATATAGTATTCTTTATTACTGCTAGATGATTAATTTTAGCCGTTTCTGAGAAAATAAAGGCTTCTTTTTTCTACTGCTAGAAGCCGGATCCCTATCATTACATTTAAGGACTCAAGTTAAAATACAAAAGGATGTAAAATTCTAAAACCATGATAGATTAATCTAAATCTAAAAGTATAACTTAAACTACAACCCGAGTTAAGCAACTTTGTTTTTTCTTAATCTTCAAGTAGTTTTAATTATTGTTCCCCAGACCTGGAGTCTTTCTTAAACATCATGTAATCAGCTTTTCAGACTGAAAAACTGGCAATGCAGATGTCCCTTGGACTTTTTCATAATTGCAGAGCTCTAATCCAACATCTCCCTTTAAGAATTCTGTCATATTCCTACAAATTCCAGTAATTACCAGATGGAGCACTATCCTTCTTTGCATTTTCTCCTCATGCAGTATGGGTTCAAGCATCAAATATATTCCGAATACATGCAATGGTCAGATCTGCTGGGTCCACATGTTCAATAATCCTTTCTTGACCTCCTGCTCCCATGCCCCCTATGAGCTGGTCTAATGGTGGAAGGTTTTCATTAATTGTCTCACCATACTACTATTACAAGGACTTGAAAACAGACTGATGTGATATTCCTTCAAATTCTGATAGCTCTCAAGAGTTCATTTTACCTCAAAAGAAGGGCGACACTGGCGTTAACGTTTATCAGTCATGGACCTATCTGGAGAATATTTTATTTTAGTTTAAATGTTGAAACCCTTTTGCAGCAGATATAGCTTTCTACATACATACACATTCCAAATAAGCTGGCACAAGAGTATAAAAAAAATTTACCCTTTGCAATGTAAAACATTTTCCACTTTTAAAATGGAGTTGTATGTCCCCATTGAGAACCTCTCGGACCATTCTTTATTACTAATAATGAAATGGGTTGGGCAATATGACTGAGCCTATTCTAAATATTGTAAGAAATGTGAACATAGGTATTGATTTATATTAATTCCAGCAGTATTTTACCATGAATTTAATTACAGCTATAGATTGAAATAAAGAAATTAATAAATTCAGGATACAACTAGTTTTTCACTGAAAGCTGTCAAGTAAAATTCCTTCCCCCGAAAAAGAAAAAAAAAGATACCTATAACATGTTACAATCAAACTAAAGTTGCCATAAATATAGACTCCAATAAGTGAAGAGCATTGAATAGTTATTGAACTGAATGCCATTTTTTAATAATTACTGATTTCCAGTATGGCAGCTATTATTCAATGAACGTCAATAACTATTTCTGCTACTTTTTGTAGTACACTAAGTTAAACATTATTTCATATTGTATTCCCATAATATATTTTTTTTAAAATCAACCTCATTTATGTGATAATATATTAGTCACTAATTGTATATATGTTACAGAATAGAACACTGTGTCCCCATTCATTATCTTATTTATTTTCTGAAAATAAGTAATAGAGTTTATAATCCAAGTGTAACTACAGTGTTCTTTTATCCTATATTCTAAAATAACTCTTTACATTTATTATTAAAAAAATTATTTGAAAAGTAGTTTCCCACATGTTTTAAAAAAATATAAAATATATATGAATACATTATATTTATATAAATGTTACACACACACACACACACACACACGCACACACACATATATATAAATTAAATATAAACTTAATTGTATACAATTTTTTTGTTCCTGTAAAATCTTTGTTTGTTTTACTTTTAAATTATAAAAGCTTTAAAAATATATTTTGAAATAATTTGAATCATTGGCAGTGTGAATACACACACACACACACACACACACACAAACCTATTATATAATTTTTTTTTCTTCAAATTTGAATCAACAGGCAGTGAATATGTCATAAGCATGCACAAACAAACACATTTATGACTTATAATTAATTTTTTTCGACAATGAAAGATCTGATCTGTATTTGGTTGAAGTAAAGGTGAACAAATCTTGCCGCTCAGACCATCCCTTGAGACCAATTTTTTGTGGAGATTATATATAAATCAATATGTTCAAGGGTTTTCTTACATAGAAAAGCTTTGTAAGGACACAATAAACTGATAATGAGTAAATGTGAATAAAATACAAATAAATTTTAAAAAAAAAACAACAATAAAATATGCATTATTTGAAATTTTTTAATGATTGAAACAAAATACAGATAACAAATGTCAATTGTAGATTAAGTATTATTGCTTACTTTGTTTCTCATTAATTTTATTTAATTAGAAATTACTCTACACTGTCTACAGCTAATGGTCAGGCATGCCAGAAAATAGTAACAACTTTTAATACTTTTTAAAAAATAGAGCTATGTATATTTTCAAATGGAAAATACAAATTCAAAATACCCTTTGGTTCATGTCTGAATAAATTGATAAAATGACAATTGTCAATGCATAGTTAATATAAGAATTAGAACAGAAATAAATATATTTTGAAATATCTAATTAAAATAATACAAGTTGACTAGAAATCTAAAGCTCCAGAAACATCACATTACTGGCACAAAACAATGTATACATTTCCCAAGTGTGTGAAGCCTGTAATCTTATTAAAATTCAGTAACTGTGAATTTTAATGAATTAAGTAAACCTAATTAATATAACATTAACTGAATTAGACCAGTAGGTTTTATTCCTATTACTTTTTACCTAAACTTTTCAATTTTCTTAAGAGTCAATTCCTTAAAAATAATTTTTGCCACCTTTTTGTTTATTTGATAAAATATATAAAAGTTGTCTTTGATCTTTTAAATCAGCCTCAAATGATGTAATAATAGTACAGTAGAAGGAATGAACCATTTCTTTTGTTTTTAAAATAGAAAAATTGCATCTAATTGGATAATAAAATAGATAAAAAGCCCCAGAAGAAAAAAGAGCGGCACCAAAGTGATAAGAGTTATCCTTGGCTTAGGCGTATATATTATCTTTAAATTGACCGGATGTGTACAGTCCATCGAATACTTCTGACAGTACTCTGACTGGCTGTTGAGTTAAGGCAGGAGGAGACCGGCCGTTCCTCAGACAACATGAATATCTTCCACGGCTTAATGGAGGTGTGGAGGAATTACAGGCTGCCTTTGGCGCTTTTCATCTTCACTTTCAACACCCACATTTACCTGGTGGGCTTCAGTAACTTGATCCTACAGAAAACATGTTTTCCCGAGGGGCCGCCGGGAACCAACGTCATCTGTAACAATACCCATGCCTTCAAGGAATATAACAGTGAGTAATTTACAATGATTAATATTTATATACCTCCAGTNGGGATTTTCCCTTAAAAATAGTGCAGCGCTTCAGTTTAAACCTCCACTTTTTCTGCTCAAACCTCCCTCCGATCCGTTAAGCCTAGGGGATTTTATAGGCTCACCCTTCTCACTTAAAAGAAAGAGATTAAAATTCGTTTGCATTGCCCAATCCGGATGCTTTGGGCATTTATAACAATGATGCTTCTCTAATATTATTACTGTGTATTAAATAATGTCTGTCAGTAAAGTTCTAGTAAATAATGTGGGTAAATAATAAGCATTAAACTTTTATTTTTGTTACACCGAAACACTATTTCTCATGTCATTTTTCTTCATTTTATGGTATATTATTTACCTATAATATGGTATTTAAGTATAATTGTATTCTATTCCTTTGCATTTATAGAATGAAATTAGTGTAAGATTAAATACCACAATAAATTAGAGTATTTAAAAAAGAAATAAAAGCAAAAAGACGGTAGTATAATAAATAGCTGACAATATTAGCTCTATCGAGCATAGGACGATGTATTCGTCTTACTTAGGGGTTTAGACTCGAAGTAAAGTTCGGGGAGTGGAATGAATTATTCTGGCTAGCCTCGGTGGTGTAATCGGTACCATGCAAGCACGGAAAGCAGGAGATCCGGGTTCTGTTCCCCAGCAATTTTTGTATTATTTTACTATATATATAAAGAAATTTAATTGCTTCATATTAAATTCTACAAAGAGTACTCCACCCACATAAAAGTGAGATTTATGAAAAATAATTGTAGGCTTTGTCTCCATTATAAAATCTAGTCAACAATCAATCCTTAGGACAAGGATTAACTTTTAAAAATTGAATTATCAGTTAGGATTCATAATAACATATAAAGTTACTGACATCAAAATTAAGTATCATAATAGATTAAAATTTATGTTACTAAAAATAAAAGTTTAAAAAATAACAGTGACATATGAATCAGGCAACATATCACTCCAGCATATAAGATGTCCACTTGAAGAAATTAAATCTTATACTCCCAAAATCTATTATCTTTAAGTAATATAATAAACTGTTTAAGCAATTTTAAATATAATAAACTGCTTAAATTAAGAGAGGTACCGATTTTAAATATTAATTAAAGATGTTTTACATGCCTTAATTTTATTTTCATTTTTTTTCCTAAGCTTTTATACTAATAACAGTTTTGGAAGTTTTTAATTTACATATCAATTACAAGTGGAGGAAAAATGTAAAATTTAATTATGTCATAATAAGCTTTACAGGAGACAGACTATAAAGATTGCTTTTAAAAAAAAGAAAATAATATGCATAGTGCATGAAATGTCATTAAGCTAATTTGAGATTCATCTTATCAAAATGTTATTTTTAGCAATTTCCTTGCTTACAATAAGTGCCAAGAATGACAACTACTTAATATTTTTACAAACTATAAGAACTTCCTGAAAATTCAGTTATAGCAGACTTTTAACAAGCAAGTAAAGATTTTAGAAGAAGAACATTAAATTTAGTTTATGAATGATTGCATTACCTTTTTCAAGTCATATTTTAAATAATAAGGATATTAAGATAATTACAATAATACGTATTCGTATCCAATTGGTCCATTTATCTTTTACCTGACACCACACATTTACTTAATTAAAATTAAGTAAAATTATTATATTCTGTAAAAAACAAAAAAAAAAAAAAAAAAAAAAAAAAAAAAAAA
>KZ806901.1:835101-849918 GCA_000696205.2 Oncopeltus fasciatus | reverse complement strand
TTTTTTTTTTTTTTTTTTACAAGTAAGCTTGATGAATATTGGTAAAATTTCCTTTTGTAAATTCTCTAAAATACCAGCTGAAAAATAAAAAGTGAGATGGGTGAGAAGAAGAAGAAGCTATGCTGAAGTTAAAAACTTGATAGTTCAACCCTATCTATCTATGATTACCACTTTAAATTCATTTTAGAAAGAAAAGAATAGAACAATATATATATATATATACACACACACACATATAATGACCCTTCATTTCTTACAATTTTCCCTTAATGCTTTGTCCATAACATTATTTATACATTTAGTAGACTAGTTTAGTAGTTTAGGCCAGATTTATGTCGATTGTTTAGTCCCAAATTCATGGAGTATATCCCAGGCCATTGCTACATCGTTCCTGGTTATTCCTAATGCTCTAATTACAGCATCATGAGTATATCCTGAAAGCAAAAACAGGAAACTTATTTTTAATGTGAATCAAATTATTTTGTTATTTGAGTTTACATTAAAAAAAAAAAATTGATTTTGGATAGATGAGTAACATCATGCTTAGAAGCAATTCATTCTTTAGAGCAAACAATAACACTGCTCATTAAATTCTTTGATGAAAAATGGAGATCACTAGGAAGGTGGGGAAAAGAAATCCAATCCAACTATCCAGCTTTTAATAGCATAATCTTAAAAAGTTGACTTTATCTCTGGCTCCATAAATTAATAATAAACTATTAGAAAAGGTGAAAAAAGTATAATCTAAGTCTAAAAATTTTACATCTGATATCTTAAATATTAAAATATTAATAACATATTACATTTCCAGATATAGGGACCAAGTATATTGTGATATATTAAACTAGGAATAAAATAAAACAAATTTACACATACTTCTAATATTCTGAAAGAGGCAGACAAATGTTTATGGAATTTTAGACACGGGGTTCATTTTGTCTCTAGTAGTACATAATTTCATGAAAGTTTGAATTAATTTATCTAAAATATTGATATATTTTACAATTTAATACACAAGTTACTAAATTTAATATAGCAGACATTAAATTATTTCTATGCATTAAGTTGCCCATGCCATGTTTCTCTTAATTATATTTTCTAACCAGATAGGTGTTAAAAATACTAGGTTGGTCTAAGTTAAAAAATAATAATTCTGTCTAATTATGAATGTATAAATGTATCAAAACAGTTGACCAAAGAGATAAATTTGATTCAAATGGTTGGTATTTAGCAAGAAGATTTAGAAGTGTGTATATGTCTCAACTGACATTTAACAAAATAAGATTTTTTTTTTTACCTTAACTATAAAGACATAGTTAACAATGTATGCTATCACTAGGACCAGAGATGACAATAAGGAGGGATTCTATTGAACTAGTTCATCAATGTCAACCTATTAAGTAGCATTACTCACTGAGCTATGTTAAGCTCACCATAAAAGCTGAACATAAACTTTTATTTTATCAATACTGCTTACTACTAAATATAATTTCAGACCAAAAGCAGTATGTTAGGTTATTTACATTATAGATTTTTCGATGTTAAATTGGCCAACATTAAAGAGGCATAAAAAGAAGTAGATGACTTACCTTCTGATGTAAGCTTGGCAATGTGATCCATGTTAAGGTTCTCATAGGGAGAGACATGGGGCTCAGAAATTGGCTCTCTAGAGGTTGAACTTGCTGTAGACCCAGTGGACTCTACTGAGGAGCCTCTGGAAGGAGTTCCTCTGCCCACTTGCTCTACTCCCAACCGTACACTACAACAAGTGTATCAGGTAGAGGGATTAAAATCTTTTAAAATATAGAAACTAAAGCTTTTTATTATCTAGACTTTTTATGAGAGAAAAAATGTAATATTTTCTATGATATATATAATAATAAAATNTTACTATAATATATTTCAATGAAATTTATACATGAATTCAATTTATGCAGAAATGAGATAAATGAGACTAAGAGGCAAGAGGAAAATCTAACTGAATAATCTTAGCAATTTCATTTTTGTTAGTTATATAATAGAAAAAATTAAGGTCACAGTATCTGGAAAAATTTTCTAATACAATAACTCATTTTTTAAATTTTCTTTTTGAAAATTTTTTTGCATATTCTTGTTTAAAAAAAATCTATATTGAAGAAGATATTTAGCACTGTGGGGGTGATGTAGGACACCAGACCTGGACATAGTAGAACATCTAAAGCCCCATAGGGATGAGCCCATGCACCCATTATCCTGACAGAATTCATTCAGTAGTCAAGGAATGAGCTTGTATGGCTCTGGAAAGTGAAGAAAGACATCAAAACTCATCAACTGGGCTTTGAGAAATAGAGTTATCGGGCCTCCCAGACTATGATATGAACTCCACCGACATCAGTCTATATTGGCTTGAGAGACAGAAGATGTCAGCCCACAAAAGGAGGATAAAGTATGAGTGGCTCAGGGGTGGAAGGGTGTACTGCTGGCATGGTAACAGTCGACTAGTCATCACAAACAATTTACTAGAGGATAAGGATGTAAATGGCTGAATAGCATGCCTGTCTCCAGTCCTACACTTTTATTTTTCTGCCTCGTTGTCCATAGCCATTAATTTCAGCAGTATAACTCAAGGAGTTCATTATTATTTCATGAATTTTTATTTTCCCCTAAATTATATTCACTTTTACATATACATCACTATTTATCATATATTTTATTTTCTCTCAAATGTATACATATTTGTAAATATATATATTCCCATGTGGTCATATTTTTGTTATTTTTTGAATAATAACTATTTCCCAATAGTTTTTACGTGAATTATTTTCCATTTTAAATTTAATCTATTACATATCACCAATCTTGTTCTTCTCCTAAATCAAAGACCTCCTTTCTGTAATACATTCTCATTTTCCGTACACTGATGAGTCCAAATTAACCTCTAATTCTATCCCACTGAGCTCTATGAAGCTGTCTTAATGTTCAAGAATGAATTGGATTGCATTGCAGAGTGGCACTCCACTCCTATCAAGTTTGTTCCTACTTCAAACTGTTTTTCACTTCCTTCCGTTATCAGTATTTTCTTCAAAATATCAGTTAAAATACTATAAGAACAAATTTTCTAAAGCACAAGAAAAATTAATAACCAATGATTTAATGTTAATAATTCTTGGAAGAAAATCAATGATGAAGAATGCATACTTGCATACACGCACAATCACACACCCATAAGCACAAACACATATACACACACACCATACACAAATTAGTAAAGAATTTGTGTGTTTGGTCTAGGTTGATCCAAAAAAATACATTAAAAAAAATTATTACGATGATTTTAGTTGGGGTTCGGTCAAGGTAGATCCAAAAAAATACAAATTTAAAAAGTGTAATTTTTAAAGATTATCTGCCAACGTTTCGGCTTCATTGTAAGCCATCTTCATGGCTGTAGAAATACAATGTCATGAGAATACAATAATTATAAAATTATAATATAGAATTGCCATAATGTAATGCGATATCAAAAGTATGAATGTAGAAAGATATGTAAGAGAATTTAAAAATATGCAGACAACAACCTATTAACAAAAAAAATTATTGAAAAAAATTAAAACAGTAATTGACCACACCTGCTTATCATGATTTAGAAGTGTGTATATGTCTCAACTGACATTTAACAAAATAAGATTTTTTTTTTTACCTTNCTTATTGAAAAATAACTGAATAGCATTAAAACAGTAATTTGCCACACCTACCTATCATGAAGACGAGAGAGGACGTCCTGTCCCTAAGTTCACATTTCCTTGACTGAGGGGAAATATAATTTTTCAGACACACAACGTGGGAGGTAGGGGGGGGGGGGGGAAGGTAAGAGGCGGAAGGTACAACGGGAGAGTGGCCTGTTTCAAAAGGGGGCAATAAAAAGGACAAAGGAAAAAAGGAAAGGTATTATTGAGAATATGTAACTTTGGAACTGGGAAAAATGTTTGACAGGTTTATTTAGAAGGAGGGCTAATGGTTTTTAGAATGTTGAAGAAATTTGTTATATGTCTGTTCTGTCGTTAACCAGATTGTGTTGTAAGTTAATGTGAAAGGTTTCAGATAAAAGACATTTATAATCATAGGGTTCAGTGAAATGAATAGTTTTGTTCTCGAAGTCAAATGTGTGTTCTTATTGAAAAGTCCCGTAGAATCAACAAACCATAAAAATGACATAAAGAAAAAACTAATAAAAACTGCTCTCACTAAACATGTTTTACATGAAGAACACACATTTGACTTCGAGAACATAACTCTTTTCATTGAACCCTATGAACACAAACACCTTTTAGCTGAAACGTTCACATTAAATTACAATACAATCCAGTTAATGACAGAATGGACATAGAACAAATTTCTTCAACTTATTCAAACATTATCAACAATGTAAGCCGAAGTGTTGGCAGATAATCTTTAAAAAAATACACTTTTTTAAAATTGTATTTTTTTGGATCTACCTTGACCTAACCCCAACTATAGTATTTTAATAATCTAATAATAATATCTATGGTCAAAAAACTCTCCATTAAAAAAAATTGTATTTTTTATTATCAACCAACGTTTTGGCTTACACTGCAAGCCATCTTCAGGGCTGTTGAATTACAATGTCATAGGAAAACATGAGATAAACAAAAAATTATATTTACCATTTCATCTTCCGGGTTGGACCGAGTCAAATTGTTGTTATTTGCCGAGCTTTCGCACATCATGTGATGGCTTCTTCAGGGCTGAAAAGAGAATGAGAGTTGTAAAGAGAGATTTTTTGAAATCTCTCTTTACAACTCTCATTCTCTTTTCAGCCCTGAAGAAGCCATCACATGATGTGCGAAAGCTCGGCAAATAACAACAATTTGACTCGGTCCAACCCGGAAGATGAAATGGTAAATACATCTGACGACCGACGAAGCCTACGTGAACAAAAAATTATATGATTTGCATTATTATTACATAAACTTAATGTAACTAAAATAAATGTGATGTGGAATGCTTTAGAAAACAATAACAATGTGTTTAGAAAATTCTACCTACCTATCATGATGGGGAGTGGGAACAAATCTGCATGACTGAGAGCAAGGATTAGAAATTTGAAAACTTGAGATAACAGAATTCCTTGTTCCACTTTTAATTGCTATGGTTCATACATTGGCCAAAAGGTTCACTTTTCCATCTTAAGTTTTCCAGTTTTTAATCCTTACCTCTCAGTCATGCAGATTTCAAATGGCAACACGTCTCCACGCCTTCATGATACATAGGTGTGGAGAACTTTTTACACATATTGCTATTGTTTTCTGAAGCAATTCATATCACATTTCTTCTAGTTGCATTAATATGTAATAATAAGCTAAATCATACTTTCTTATAAAGTTTAAATTTCTGGCTTACGATGTTAGCCAAAACATTGGCAAAATGATAAAAAATTCATTTTTTTTTAATTGTATTTTTTGGATCAACCTTGATCCAACAAAAATTCTCTAATAATAATCTACAGTCAAAAACTCTCCATTTGAACACATATAAATTGTTTAAGTTGTCTTTCATAAATGCATTTTCGGGTGTAATACTTTAATGTAATACTTTTCGGGTCTTTCATGGGAGGTAGGGGGTGTCAATTATCTTAGCTTATACTCAATTACCTTAGGTTATACAAAGTTAAACTGAGTTAGTGCTATGAAAAAAAATTTAAAAACCTACCTAGAAGCAGGCTCAGGAGATTTGACCAAATGTGATACAGTGGACACAGTTGGGAGCTCCTGAGAAGGAGTTGTACAGTAGACAGGTTTCACCATCGTGATGTTGCCTGTAATAAAATTAAGCTAGTGTTGTTCTTGAAAAAAAAAAGTTGGTTGAAATTTAATCTTTGGAATCTTCAAATAACATTAATTTGGTTATCTATATAAAAATATAAATTAATATTAAGGCACATTTTTCATTTTGTGGAGAATTATTATAGAAACACCCACTTCTTCTAGTATACCAGTCAGAATAGCTAAAGCTAGCTATAAGAAGCTTAATTTTCTCTTACAGGAATGTTAAATTATATAAATATAGCAAACAATGCTAAGTCGGACTAAGAACATGAAGTACCATATATTTGCATCCAGCCTGATATTAAATTATTAGGTTTCAAATTTTGAGTTAATATCTTAATATTTTGATAGAACCATGATATTAGGAAGAGTTTTTAGTGAGAAATAGGATCCATATATTTGTAATTTAAAATTAATATAAAATGACAAATATTCATTGTCACAAATCTGAAAACCCATGACGAATAAAAGTATGTTCATATAAGAATAGTTAGTTGAAATTAAAAAAAGTTAATAATAATTCACTTGCTTTATTAAGCTATTACTATTATCTTTTACTAATAATATAATAAATACCTTGCAATATTATGGTGTTTTCATAGCTTGGCTCCTCAGTGATGTTGGCAAGCTCTGCATAATGCACAAGAGCATGGCAAGGTTCTGTGTCACAGAGCTGAGGAGTGGTCTGAGATTTAGTAGGAAGAGGAAGACCAGAGGTGGTGGCAAGAGATGGACAGGACTGCACCCTTGCTTCACTTGCCATCCTACTGTCAAGTGAATTGTACCTGCTCTCTGTAAGTCAGTTGATAAGACCAATTGTACCAATGAGTAGATATATAAATCGAATCGAAGATTAAAATATCAAAAATTGTCAATGAAAGGAAGTTACCAGCTCATACCCCAGGAAGGAAAAAAAATGTATATTTTGCTGATGAAACATATATTTTTATTATCTTAATAAGTGCAAAATTCAGAAAAGAACAAAATAGAGTCATATACAATATTAAAGGACTTATCTATATTAAGATGGGAAACTGCTTCATAAATCATTATCATTGTTAAGCAGTTTTAAGTAAATTAAGTCGAAAGTGTTTTCTGAGCAATAGTCTAGGATTGTAAAAATTAAAAATTTGTGGAAATAATCGGGGTTTTGGCCAGGACATAAAATAAATAAAGATGAAAAATGTGGATGATTCACTGTGGAGCAGGAAGGGTTAAGTTTTTTTTTTTTTAGTATATTACTTTTATTTATTTATTACATTCTGTTAAATAAAAAAATTTTGTAATTTGATTACAATGAAGTAAAAATGACATTCAATGTCAATCACATGAAGAGAGAAGGTGACCAATGAAACCACTCTCAAATTATTTACAGACTATATCCCCAGGAGGTCACGGGGTCATCTTCGTTTGAGTCGACGAGGAGGGTTGTAGGGGTTGGAGTTGGAAGACACTGTCTGTGCTAGTGGATTAGGATGGTATAGCAGTTTACTGTGGAAAAGGGTAAAGCGGGAAAAAATGAGGTCTTGAACAAAATGAATATTAAGATCATGGTGAAGGGATGAATAGGAAGCATTTGCAATTATTCTCAGGATTTTGGATTGAAAGGACTGGATTCTTTGGACGTTGGAAGGCTTGGCGGCACACCAGATTTCTATTCCACCAAGTAATAAGGTTTTGTAGAGAGTCAGTTTTGTTTTCTATTATAAGATTGGAGTTCTTTTTCCTGAGTCTGTATAGAAGTTCATATTGCCAATTGAGTTCTTGTATTTTAATTTTAGTATGTTCTCCCCATGTAAGTCGTGAGTCAAGATGGAACCCAAGGTAACGAACGGAATTGGAATGTGGTAAAGGAATATTGTTAAATTCTTGTGAAGTCTTTTTCTGCAGTTCAACAAATAAGCTTAAACGCATTTTTCTTCATTAATTTTTAGTCTCCATTAGCCAAACAATTGTTTGATTTTTTTGAGGTGATCTTGTGGGTTTTTAGAAGCAGTTTTAGGATCGGGATGGGAGGATAGGATAGCTTTGGGATAGGATAGCTTTGTTGTCCGTAAATAAAGCTAAAAGGGTACTTGGATGGGTAGGGATATCAGCAGTGTACAAGATAAATAGGATAGGTCCAAGCACACTACCTTCAGGAACTCCCGCTTCAACTTGGTAGAAATCGGAGTAATCTAATCCTTGCCGAACCCTAATGAAATGGTTGGATAAGTAAAGCTTAAGGAGAAGGTAAGCGTTACTAGGAAGTATGAATTTCAGTTTAAACAGAAGACCACTGTGCCAGACTCTATCAAATGCTTGAGAAACATCCAAAAAATATCCTGGGCAGTACTCTTTCGTTTTTGGGGCTCAGAAGAGTATATGGTAAATTTTGGTTTGAGATAAGCCATATACATGCATTGCTGAGCGTTTGTGGTAAAGGAATGTACAGAGTCATCTAGATCATCTGAGGTTCTTAGAGAAATTCCGAAGTCAAGTGATTCTTCTATAAGAGTTCTAAACAAGACCCATTCAACTGGGCCATTAATGAGGGAGGGAGGTAATTGTTTTGGAATAGGAATCAGGGATAACATTAGGAGAACTGGGCTGTGGTCAGAGGAGAGCTCGTTTAAGTTCGAAGCTGAATTATGAAGAGGAGTAAGGTTTTGCAAATGAAGAAGCCAATAAGTGAGAGAGGAAAGACTACTTGTGCTGAGATTTTGGAATGATATCGCATTATACAGAGCACGGCCAGGGGAGTTGGTCATTCTCGATCCCCATTGCAAGTATTTCGCATTACAGTCTCCACCGGCAAGGAAACGGGGACCAAGGTCCTTGAGAAATGTGGAAAATTTGGGTGTAGTAATTGGCTTATTTGGAGGACAATACACTGCTGAAAGTGTGATAGGATAAGAGGGTTCGAAATAGACACTGATGTTGATTGAAGGGTCTCTTAGGAAGTAGAGTATAAGATATGATGGGTATAAGATTTCTTGATAAGAAGTACAGTTCCACCCCGAGCTTGTCCTTCAGGATATTCTGTCCTATAAGTGTGGTAGCCAGGAATTTTTAGATTATTTCGTTTAGTTAGTTATGTTTCTGTCAGTAAAACTACATCTATGTTTTTGTTATTGAGTACTAGTTTGAGTTTGTCAGTGTGCATCCGAATGCTGTTAGCGTTCCATAGGAGAATAGTAAAGGAATTCTTGAATTGGGGAATCATGGTGTGGGAGTTGGTAGGGTCATTTTGGTGACCAGGTTGGTCAGAAGGGATATGAGTGGTGTAATGAGGGAGTTATGTTGTGAGAAGAAGGAGTGAAGTAAGGTATACAGACCATTTGATAAGGGAGGAGTCGGGACGTCAGGGATAGTGGGTCACTCCCTCCCGGGTGGGGGATGCAGTTGTGGTAAAATATTGCTCACATATTGGAGTTCTGAATTAGCAGTGGGAGGAGGGATGTGTGAGATGGTTGGCCGTTATATACGTGGTTGAGGCTGAGGTGGAGGCTGAGACGAGGTCTGTGGCTGAGGTTGCTGTAGCTGGTGAAGCTGGCATCTAGTACAAGATAGAGATCTAGGCCTGAGTGGGTTTCTCTGTTGGCTTCTGTTCTTGGATGACAGATCTATAAGAGACACCTGGCTGGACAATTCTTGATGGAGGGTGCAAGTTTTGGGTTGCAGGTTGATGGGATGATACTTGTTGATTGTATACTTTCTGTTTGATCTGCTTGTATACATCGCAGCCACTGTAGCTGGCAGGATAGTTTTTGGAGCAGTGGGCGAAAGGAGCAGGTTCGGGAGGAAAGATGAGAGATATTTTAAGGCAGTTGCTGGTGTGATGCAGACCACCAAATTTGATGCACTGCGGGTTGTAATTGCAGCCATCTTTGGTAGGCCCAAATTGTTGGTAATTATGGCACTGGAGTACTTCTTTTTTTTCAAAAGTGAAGAGTACGTAGATGATATATTATCATTAAAAAAATTAGTGTCCTCATGTTTGACTCCATAACCTTCTATTCATAAGCTTCAAACCCACAGATCCAAGTAATGATATGAATTTTCATTGTATCTTTGTGCAGTCTACTCGCTACCAGCTACAAGTAGAATCTGATCATTTTCGCACTGTATTTTGAAAACTGGCCAGAGAAAAGAATTCCTCATTAGTGTACAAGATACTTAAAACATGAGAAGTAGGGAATTAGATTAAAATGGGTTCAATTATGTTTTACCTAAAATCATGTTAATCACTTAGTCGAAATAGTAATGTTCACTGAAGGCAAACAATATTCAGTTTTTACAAGTATTCATAATTCATAATGGATTCGATACCAGTGCTTGCTATAAACCTGAGGGAAGAGTGGCATTATTCTAGATATAAAAAAGGATGACAGCCCCCTGGATTGTTCTTGTCCCCCCATCAGTCTAAAGATGACAAATCCATCTAAGGGGCAAAGTAAAGTCCTACTGAAAAATCAGATATTCTCCTAGGTTTGTAGGGACTCTGCTACTGGAAAAACAGACATTATTACAGTGTGTGTGAATGTGCGTAAGGCAGTTATATATTTCTTAAGTCAGGTCAAGCACCTAAGAACCACATGAGGTGGCTGAAGGTCCCTGAGTTTATAAAGCAAAACAGAAAATAAAAAATACATGAACATGTACACATATATATATATATATATANCTGGAATGACCAGGTCAGAAACTAGTTAGAAGAAGGTTAAACCAAAACTAAGAAAATATCTTTTACTAGTCTATAGACTAGTATTATATATATATATCCATAACACTTAATACTAAGGAAAAAAAAGGTGTAGAAAAAGAAAGAGTTATACTCCTCAGCTCAGATTGATAAAATATAATTTTGTTTACATACATGTGTGAGTGTGTATAAATACTGTTCAAAGCATTCCCAGAATCCCCACTGCTTCCTGAGCCTAGCTCCAACCAGACAACCCTATCCTAATTGCATTTCTCCGGTGCAAGTCGTCCTGGTAACTTCTTTTAGCTCTTCCAGAAACTTCTAAGTTTGCCCATCCACTGTATGTACTATTACAATTGTACCTCTGTAATAACTATAGTTAACAAGTATATCACATTGTATTCATAACTTCGGATGTAAAATAAAATATATCTNTAACCGATACTATTTGATGGGATATATTAATATTAATATTAATGTTATTGAAAAGTAAATAAAATTAAATCACACGCAGAAAAGGCTTTAATCTCCATAAGAAAAATGTGTGAAGATACATTTGTGAAAATATGTGTTGTAGGTTAGTATACTTTCATATGCAGGAGTTGCAAGTTATAACAATTACCATTTTATAACTAGAATTAATATAATATTGTTATTTAAACATTTTTTAATCTTTTACTAACACAGTTAATAATCCATTAACAATTTTGTACAGGTGTGCCCTGATAATTGGCACATGAAAGTCTTGTCTTTGAAATATTCTAGTAACTTAACTATTTTATGTAAACAAAAGATAATTTAATTTTTTAGCGGAAGAATAACCTTTTGCAAGGACTAAATGGTTTTTTAAAAAAAAACCTCCTAATATAAGGACTACTGCCAATGAGATGTTGATGGACCAAAAAAAAACCCAAAAAACTTTAGATATTAAGAATAGAATGTCCAAGCTGCTAGCTATAAAGATTCCATGGATAGAATAAGCTGTACCAATGATTTAATGAGAAATCTTAGAGAAAAGGTATTGTACTGAGAGAGTTAAGGAATGGAAGGTTCAGGTTATAAATTGTAGAGGGTTAATGAAATAAGCTGTGCTTCTTAGATGCTTAAAACTTGAAGTCCACAAGTATGAGATTAAGAATGTTTTACTCGGGAGATATTAATTATTTCTGAATAAAAAATCTCTAAAAATACTACAGAATTCTAACTAAGAAATAATTTTCATAAATTTAGGCTTGAAAAATCAAAGCTTGCCTTCTGTAAGGTCTGGTGGCGGTGGAGCATCTTCCTTTGGGACGGAGAGAGTAGGTGAAGATTTGCGAGGTGGAACAGGGGGAGCTGGATGGAATCTCCGTCCTGAGAGTGGAGATCCTCTAGGTGACATCATGGGACTTCTCCCTCCCTGAGAAGTAGACATTTAATATTTTTTATTAAAAAAAATTAGTAATTAAATTATTAAATAGCTTTCTGTAATTAAGTTTATAATGTTACAGTTTTTATAAGAATCATTTATATATAAGAGTTTAAAACTTTACTTCACTAAAAGCGACTACACTCACAGTAAAATTTCTTTGTCTATATACAAGTGAATTGAAATATTTTTAAAGGCTACTGCAAATTTTTTCATATTTTTAGAAGTATGAAAATTTTATGTAAATATAATAATAGTTTGATATATAGTGAGAATGTTTGACTTAACTTCTAAGTCATCATCAGGGGTCAATGATGTATGGAGAGATTTCCGAGGGAAGTTTATGGTAACCAGTTTAGTTCTGCAGTTTGAGATATGATCATAAACCTCCCTCGGAGATCTCCCCACACAAAGATCTCCGTACAGATTAGATTATCGCCCTGATGATGACTTACTAGTCATCATCAGGGCGATAAGCCGAAACGTTGAAAACATTGTAAAGAAAAATTGAACATAAAAATTGAGAGAGAGTATCCAAAGACTTTGGAGGGAAAATCCAAAAATGGAATAGAAAATGTTTCCAAAGGCAAGATGGCACAAAATGTGACCTGTAAATGACTCAGAAGAAATAAGAGACTTAAATTATTTTGATGAATTAATTTTGACAATAATTATCATTGGCGTACTGTTAATTTAATCAAAAAAGGAAATATAATTATAAGAAATATATAGTTACTCTGGAATCCAATGAGTCGAAACCAGGTGACAGAGTAAGAGCTTGAAGATTACTTAGGCTGTGGCTCCATGAATTGAGGTCCTGAAACATTCATAAACAAATTTATATACATATAAAGAATGATTGTATTTTGGTTCTTTGTAAAAAAAAATTTTTTTTAACGGGTTATTTAACATTATGCTTTGTAAATTATACATTGGCACCTATTGATAGCCATGGGTAACTGGTTACTTTGAGGGAAAGTTTAGAAATGTTCAGCCTGAGTAAGGAATAAAACACAAACTTATTTTATTATTCAGTGTAAAGTCCCTTGATACTTATATATTTATTATACCTATTTATTAATTTCTCTAAACCCCTCAAATAATAATTTTATTTTGATTCAAAATAAGCTTCAATAGCTTCTTAGAGTTGGTTTTTGCCCTCAAATTGCCTACCCCTGAGGTGGAAACAGAAATTAGTTAAGAGAAGCAAGATCTTAAGAGAAGACATTTGACAAATTCAAAACTCAAGGTCAAGCATGCCCATTATTTGACGACTGGTGTAAACAGGAGTTTGCCATGAAGCAGTATGATTTCTTAGCTCAATTTCCCCCTCCAATTCTTCTTCATGATTATTTTTTATGGGTCAAAGTATTGTAATAGTATTCTCTCATGATTTTTATAATGTTACACCTTACATTAACCAATCATTAAAATTCCTATGAAATTCACAAAAATTGTGGCCATGATTTTTTTTTGTCGAGATTAAGACTTTGAACATTTGGTGACTTTTCACCTTTCCAACACCAGTGTTGACTCTTGTTTAAACTCAGACTAAAGTGGACCCAGGTCTTTTTACCATCACTATTCATGCTTGGATTTGAATTATAATACAAAAAATATTTGGGACAATTGATTCTTACTTAATTTTAAGCAAATAAGAGGTATATTGGAACCCATCATGCACTGATGTTTGGCAAGCAGGGCTAGATATGTAGAATGTAGAATGCAGGATTCTCGTCTCATCTTAAATGAACTACACCAATATTGTACAGTGATATAGCAAGAAAGCAAGTCCTCATACACATTCCTGGATGCACATTTGAGATTAAGGATTTATGCCTTCTTTGACTAAACATTTTATCACAGCTTTACATTCAATATTACTTATTTTAAAAGCAACTGCTATCTAATGAAATTAAAAGTAATATAAATATTAGACAAGAGACTTCAAGATTTTAAAAATTTGTGTGAGTATAAATGTTGATTCAATAAATATGATGAAGTATAAGGTCTTTATCCTTATACCCTCCTTTATTGTTGAAGACAGAGAACTACATGAACTCCCCTTGTTACGCAATTAAAATACCACCAAAATTAGGAAGCTAATTACTTCAGCAAAACATGACAGAAGGAATTCATTAATATTTTAATGCACAGCAGAGGTAAAACTTTTTGTGACAGTGTATAACAAAATGTAAATAGCTCCTTAAAAAAAACTAGTATGTGGAGGAAAAAACAAAATATGATCCTCCAGATGTACACATACCCTTTTTGAAGAAAAGCTAGTCAAGTTGAAAAGAAATATAACAAGCACATGCTGCCACTAAAATTTCCCCCTCTGTAATTTTTAAAGTAGGAAAAGTTCTAGAATTTTTAGTTCCATTGTGTTTTTGTTTCATTGGGCAATAAAGTGATGACTCATTGAAAAAGTGAAATATTAAATGATCTAATCCAACTTAAAGTTAGCCATTGAGATTATTACAACCAAAAGAATTCTTGATGCAACATTAGAGAAGTTCCTAATCAATGTAAAATAAGTATTATCAAATAAAAGCAATATAAAAAAACAGCAACCTTTCCACATGGAAAATAGTGACTAAATGTTTTCAATTCATGAGCATCTGGATATCTCATTTATGGTGAAATAAAGATATGACAAAAATATATAAAATCAAAGTTGTAGATCTAAAAAAAAAAATACATATATAAATTTTTAAAAAATGGTATTGTGGTTATAAAATTAAACTTGATCTTTGTGCAAAAATTAAAATAATAAAATGTATGATAACAGATATATGTTAATATAAAACTAAATATTCAACTAATAAAATTTACTATTAGTCGCTTTCCCAGGACCAAGTTTAACCAGATCTATTCATTACTGTTTGATATATATATATTAT
>KZ806901.1:767322-802134 GCA_000696205.2 Oncopeltus fasciatus | reverse complement strand
TTCCCCTCGATATATATGTGTGTGTGTGTGTGTGTGTGTGTGTGTGTGTGTTTATGTATATAAAATAGATGTTATTAGGATTATTGATTTGGGAAACAATAAACCAAAAATAAGCAATGTATACATGTATTTGCTATTGGTATACGACACACAATATACGACATTGTGGCCAATCTTCTGTCGACACATGTGATCCCTCTTTGCTCCTAATACGGGGGTGTAGAGGGCGTAACCTGTCACTTTCAAGGGGTAACTTTTGACGCTTACCTCAAGGGGGGGGGGGAGGAAAGAGAAAACGTAGAAAAAGGATTTCAAGCGTATTTACAGACTTCTGATCTAGTTTGAAGAAGGTTTCTTTTGATGTATTGTCCTTGGTGTGGCGAATCCTATAAGGTTTTCTGTGTGCGCGAGTGTGTGAGTTTTCTTAAGATAAAATACTTCTATGGGATCTGCAGAATAGACAGCAGTTGAATTTAGAATAATATTTTTTTTTTGTTGTGTTAGCCTCCCTTGCAAACACTTAAGGTCATTGGAGGGAGGGGCTATCTACAGATTGCCACCCCATTCTAAACACTCATGGCTCAGGACAAGCTTCTATTTATAAATAAAAGAATGACCTGGGCGGGATTTGAACCCGCAGCGTCAGGATTGTGAGACCTGTATGGATCTCCTGAGCTAGCCTGGCGCCCCTAGAATAATATTTAAAAAATAACAATAAATAAGAAAATTAGTTAATAATAAAAAGAAGCACATTTATTAATACAAACAAAATCCAGCAAATATATTTAAAATGAAGATGGGCTAGATTAAATGACCAATATTCTTTTGAGAGTAGAATAAAATTAATTTTTAGTGAAGATGCGCTTAACCTTCATTATTAAATATCTTCCATTATTATTATTATTGTAACACGCATCATTATATTACTTCAACAGGATGTAGACCTGAGGGTTAACCGATTACTTAAATAAACGCATACTAACCATGTAGGAGGCTCTTTTACTGTTATAAAAATAATATATAACCCCTAAAGCAGATTAAAAAATATTATTCTATAACAGTAAAACTTTTTATTATAGAGTGGGGATTGCCTGAAACCTACAATATGGTTAAGAGCCTCTTAAAGATTTACTCTGTAGGATTATTTCGTTAACTCGGCGTGTTTTGGAGGATTGAAACATAAAAATTCTATGATAAACTTCATTATCACTAGTGGGGTTAAGTAAAATTGAAATTTTTGGGTAAATATTTTACTTTGTTTACGCTGCTAATGTCTGGCTTACTTTCTTTTTTAACTCTAAATCCTGTTAATAATTTTATAAATATTATTTTTTTGTGGTATTTAATCCCACGAAAATTTTAATAATTTTTAGTGCAAGGGAACAGAATAAAAAATGTAACTGTCCCAGCCAGGACAGTTAGATATTTTAGATTAAAATTGGGTTTAATTGTATGTACCCATACATAAAATATTATACATGAACAGACTAAGTGAGGGGGGGGGGGGGGGGGTAATGTAAAAGCCGTGGTGGATTCAGTAGAATTGTCTAAGTGTCGAAAGAGCTGGAGCGAGCATCGATTGGTCCCGTCGAGTAGGCGAGAACACATCTCACTCGGACGACGGAAGGAAATACAGTTCCGACCTCCAAGGACATTCCCGACTATAGTGTCAGTTTGTGTTCCGGGTCGAGGCTCAGATAAAAACTACGGCCACAGTTAAACTCAAAACAACAAATAAAGAATTTAAATTGTAGGAATATATCCCTATTTACAAATGGAATAGATGGAAAATGTATTAAAACCTCTGAATAACGAAGTGAAAAAAATCAATCGCGTGCGAGAAAACCATAAATGTGTTAACAGTAGCTTCAGTCATTGGGATTGATAAAATAACTAACTAGAAACCCTTTATTCAACATGAATCAGAATTCAATGATTGTACTCATAGATTAAACACAGATCATTCTTGTTTCATACCAGAAGAACAATAGGACTGTTGTCCTGGAGACAAAGAAATTTCGGACAGGTGGTCGGACACAGTAGTATAACTTCTATATACATGCTGGCTGGTAGAGATTCTCAATCAAGGGTGGGTGAAATGGCCACAAGCCTCCACGGTGAGAACTGAACACCAGGCTCTAATTGGGAACCATTCTTCATAGAATAACAAAAACATGAGGCGTTCAAAAAGATGTACTGACCACACACCTTTTCTAGTCGGATGAGAAAAAATAGACCCTTAAAACGTATTTGACTATTTTTTTATACCGACAATTTAATAAATGCATGTCTTAATATTAGTTCAAAGCGTTCAATATTAAACTAAACATGCTGAGAAAGGATAAATAAGTCAGGGACTCGGTCTTGGGAAATGAAAGAATTAAACTTGATACGTAAAGAAATATGTTTTTAATTTTTTCCAACGTAATTTCAGGCCAAATGGGGTGATGGAGAGACTCCATCTGTAGGTTAAATAAATCATTACTGATCGCTCCTAAGACCGAATTCTTGATTAACCACTCGTCTTAAGCTGGACGGTCAACTAGCTAGCTACCTCCAAATTAAACATGCTTAGTGAGGATAAGTTAATCAGGGATTCGGTCTTGGGAACTGAAGAATTAAAATTGATATGTACAGAAATTTTTTTTTTTTTTTTATATTTTCGCCAACGTTTCGGACTAAATTTCAGGCCATCGTCAGGCTAAATGGGGTGTGATTGGAGGAGAGAGACTTCTGCTCTACGTTGACTGAATCGTGACTGATCGCTCCTAAGACCGAATTCATGACTAACCACTCGTCTTAAGCTGGACGGTGAACTAGCTACCTCCAAATTAAACATGCTGAGTGAGGATAAGTTAGTCAGGGATTCGGTCTTGGGAACTGAAGAATTAAAATTGATATGTACAGACATTTTTTTTTTTTTTTTTTTTTAATTTTAGCCAACGTTTCGGACTAAATTTCAGGCCATCGTCAGGTCAAATGGGGTGTGATGGGAGGAGAGAGCCTTCTGCTCGACGTTGACTGAATCGTGACTGATCGCTCTTAAGAACGAATTCTTGACTAACCTCTCGTCATAAAGCTGGACGGTCAACTAGCTACCACCAAATTACGCATGCTAAAGTTATAGATGAAGTCTTACGCTATAGCGATTATGAAATGCAATATGTTCTTTCAACAAAACAAACGACTTGTCTTCTATTAAGACAAAACTTGTTTTAAAAAAAAAAGAAAGTAAACAGCACAATTTTGAGGAAGTACTCCTACCAGGCACTGGACGACTTGATGCGCGCCCGCAAGAAACACAACCCACATTCGCGAGTGACTGACTGGCTGGAAGAGTCGCGGGAAGGAGAAGTGTCACTCCGCGGATCAGCAATTGATCCCTTAGTGCGTTCTAGGAGGAAACCTCTCCCCCACTCCCAGTGTGTCGGAAATAGCAGGGGTCAAGCGGATATCCATCAAGGCTAATTTCCCTGGGGCCCGCTAACTTCCATCCTCCATCGCCTGAATTATCTCAGTAGCTGGCTTTTCTCACCCTTCACACGGGCCTCAATTCTAACATTAAATAAAGAAAGATAATTATTACGAGTGATGTTTTTTTTTGGATGTTGTAATAATATATCACGTGAAGTAGCATTTTATCACTGATAATCCTTGAGTTAGGAATTACGAATATTACTCTTTTACATTTATGTCTATAGTCCTTAAATATTTAAAAAAAAACAACTAAGTTTGGAGTGGTTAAAAGAATGAGTTCTGACCCACAAATTTTGGCAAATAAAACATCCAGACGACTCAAATCCATATTATACAGGCATTCCAATATTCTAAAGAGTCACCCCAAATTACAGACAATAGAAAATTTTTCACAAATGCAACAAATAAAAACTGAACAATTATCATACATTGAAAAAGCCGGGAACTATGGAATAACATCCCATTTGGTAATAAATAATCACCTTAAATGTATATGCATATTTTAATACTTTCTAATTAACACTTCAGACATTTATTATTTAACATTTTAAATTTAGCCATTTATTTAAGAAAGACAAGTGGCTAAATTTGATAATTAAATGACAACATGGTGATGAGGCTAGGAATATAAAGTGATAAATTCAATTACAATAATAAGACTAGTATGACTAAACGAAAAACTACAAATGAATAATATGAATGGATATTCAAACAAGTCTTATTCCAGCCCAAATTTTGGGAGTAGTACTTATGCCATACAGATACACTCTGTATAATGCTGAGAACAGAACCACGGCAAGATTACGAGTAAAAAAAGTGAGATTTCTTTTTTTCCGAAAGTAACTTGAAGAACAATTGCACGGTTAAATATAGGACAAGTAGCATAAAAAATAGTTGAGGGCCAAAACAATAACATAGGAGGAGTAGAACATAACAATATCAAGAATTATTATAACGCACGAAAGTGTACTACGGACCCAATATGTAATACATTTTAAAAATACTATATTAGTTGTGGTATTTAATCCCACATTAATTTTATACAATAAATGCAAGGGAATAAAATAACAAAATCTTACTACCTCAACCGGGACTCGAACCCGGATCTCCTGCTTTCCGAGCAAGCATGCTATTCAATTACACCACCGAGGCTAGCTAGATAATTCCTTCTACTCCCCGCTTCTCTACTGGGAACCTAAACCCCCGAATAAGACCAATATATCGTCTTACGCTCGAAAGGCGCTAACATTGTTAGCTATTTCTTAAACTCGAGTTTTGTTTTGTTTTTGATTTTTGTTTTTTCCCTGTATTTATTTTTTTATACACTATATTAGTAGTTGTAATTAATCCCACATTAATATTACACAATAAATGCAAGGAAACAGAATTAAAGCAGAAGAAACTCCGGGTTCGAGTCCCAACTCTGGGCTTTTTAATAAGCTTTTTTTATTCTTTTCCCTTGCATTTATTGTATAATATTTGATACATTTTTATAAAATGGTTTTATTTTATTTTTTTTTTTTGTATTTTATTTACGATTCTATTCCCCCATTTTCTATATAAACAAAGATCCCGTTATACTTTATAAATAAAGAAACGAATAAGGTTTTAGATAAATGCTTTATTTCTCTATTCTACTTAATAATTCAGATCAAGACAACAAATTTTTTTTTTTTTAAACTACTCATACATACGCAGAAATAGACAAACTTAAAACGCAAACCCGCCAGACTGGGGAGGAATACAGGTTTTTCATAATTAAACTCTTCTCTTTTTCATCAACGTTCGTCCTCTTTTTTAATTAGAAGTGATTTTCAACAAGTGTAATATATTTCAGGATTAATCTGAAATATGAAAATTTATTACAAACTTTGTTAAGCTCAAGCGGCCATTTAAAAAAAAAAAAAAATTCTATCACTGAATAAAAATTAAAAATAGTTTTTTTTTTACGAATGTTGTGTCTGGATAAGATTTTCCAACAAATCCAGAGACAATTATTCTTATTAAAACACAAATAAAATTATATATACATAATTATTATTGAATTTTTACACACACAATATATATATATACCATACAACGACAAGAATAATAACCAGAATAGCTTTAAAAATAAATTAAAATTTTAACCAAGAGTTAAGGAGAAAAAAAAGTGCATTGAAAATTTTCCAACAAATCCAGTGTCAATTAATTATTCTTATTAAAACACAAATAAAATTTGTTACATAATTATTATTGAATTTTTATACACACAACATATATAAACCATATAACGACAACAATAATAACCAGAATAACTTTAAAAAAAAAAAAAATTAAAATTTCGCTGAAGTGAAAACAATATACACCTTAAAACCTAACAACTAATCTTCATAATAACATTTAATAATCAAAAAACAGACTACTTAATTAATATAGAATTAGGTAATAATAGTCCACAATAAGTAGTGGTATAACCAAAATTCTAGTTATAATTAACAAATTAGGGGCGCCGGGATAGCTCAGGGGATCCGTACGGGTCTCGCAATCCTGACGCCGCGGGTTCAAAACCCGCCCAGGTGTCAATCTTTTATTTATAATATAAAAGGTTGTCCTGAGCCATGGATGTTTAAAATGGGGTGGCAACCTGTAGATAGCCCCTCCCTCCAATGACCCTAAGTGGTTGCAAGGGAGGCTAACNTTAACCTAAATTAGATTAGAAAAATATATTTTAATTATTTAAAATATGCTCGATGAATATCAGCTGAAATTTTTCAAAAGTCTTGCCATAGTACGTACGTGAAAAGGTTAGATGTGGATATCTTAGATTTCAGTTAAAAATTTAAAATTTCCAAACAAAGACCACCTCGTTATCAGGAAAAGGAAAGAATTAGTACAAACAGAAAAAGAAGAGAGACATATCACTCCTTCAGGGTGGCATAGGACAGAGAGTTACATGTGAAAGAAAACCAGTGACTATGGCTGTGTGGGAGGCACACAGAGGCACCGAAACAGAACTTTCACTGATGCAGGATGCAATTTCTCACGTTTTACAAATGAGCAGAATCGTGTGAGGCCCCCCACTACGCCACCCCCGTGGGGTGTGTAATATATATCCACCTCCACCCCTGACCTTTACACGGCAGTGAGTGTGGTGTCAGATCCCCACTTCTCTTCACCCTCAACAAGAATCAGAGAAGTGAACACATTCGCCTAGGCGCTGTACTCGTCTCGCCTAAGATCATCTGTAAAGAAGAGGCTTGGCTGTACCCTCTTGTATGCTGCTCTGTCAGATTGAAATTCATTTTAGTCTATTTCCTTCGACATTAACAGTTTGCTTCCCTGACAATGATGAAATAAAATTAACCGCTATTGATTTTGCAATAGTAATTTATAATTCCACAGCCCTACATTTCTTTCTGTCTTCAGCAGTAAAAGGATTGATAGCAGACAACGGTTTGGGAAAATACCTAATAAGAGGTCTTCCTCTGAAAAAAATAGAATATGTTCAAATGGAGAGTTTTTTGACCGCAGACATAATTATTTGATGTTTTTTATTGGGGTTCGGTCAAGGTAGATCCAAAAAATACAATTTATTCTACATACTTCTGATATCACATTGCATTTAGTTAAGGCAATTCTGTATAACAATAATGCAAATATTTACCCTTTGTACCTTCCGACTCATACCTTCCCCCCCCCCACCCTTCTACCTCCCACGAGGTGTATCTGAAAAATTTTATTTCCCCTCAGTCATGGAAATGTGAACTTAGGGACAGGACATCCTCTCTCGTCTTCAAGATAGGTAGGTGTGGCAAATTACTGTTTTAGTGTTATTCAATTATTTTTCAATAAGTTGTTGTATGCATGTCTTTAAAATTTTTTTTTTAAATTCTCTTTCATAGCTTTCATTCATACTTTTGATATCACTTTACATTACGGTAATTCTGTATTATATTATTGTCAATTATTAATGTATTCTCATGACATTGTATTTCTACAGCCCTGAAGATGGCTTACAATGTAAGCCGAAACGTTGGCAGATAATCTTTTTTAAAAATACACTTTTTTTAAATTTGTATCTTTTTTTTTTTTATCTTCTATGTTAACCTAATAATAATGTAAATAATTGAATTTTTTATGTTCTTTTCCTTATGACATTGTATTTAAACAGCTCTGAAAATGACATACACTGTAAGCCGAACGTTGGCAGATAATTAAAAAATACACATTTTTTTTAAATTGATTTTTTTGTAACAACCCTGAACGAACCCCAACAAAAAACATCTAATTATAGTATGTTCATTTACACAAATGTATAATCGATGGAGATCTGTTGAAATGGTTCCCAAAGTCATTGCCATGATACCAACGGGATATCTTCTAAAACTTTCTCCGGCTGGCAGAGGACTAAGAATAAGGCGGGGAAAGAAGGCCCCCGCAATATGTTCCGCAAAAGAATGGGGGATGGTGTGGAGGAGGTCTGACGCGCGCAATCAGCTAATGCAAGCTCACAGGCCCCCCCTACTAATGGAGATTAGAACTACCGCAAGTACATAGCAGACCATCATATCATCAGCTCAGTAATATGCTCAGCTTGTTCAGAACCAGTCTGCGGTGTGTGACACAGAAGGAACGAGGAGGGAACAGGATAACAGTAATTCCTAAAATTCTCCTCCTCCCATAATATAGCTATTAGCCATAACTGAATTTATTTATGCAGAGAGCAATGAGTTTCTTTTCCTAATGATGGACATTTTGAAAGCAATTATCTGCCACTATTTTAGTGTAACTTGTAGAACACAGCATTGCGAATGCAGTGTGGCCATGCACTATGAGCAAATTCGAAAAGTCTGACAATGAGTTGTTTTTGTTTTTCTCAAATCAACAATGGTTAACCTGTAAATAAATGTTGCCTTATATGTTCAAAAGGAGAGTTTGTTGACCGTAGACATTATTCTTAGATGATTTCAGTTGGGGTTCAATCAAGGTAGATCCAAAAAAAAAAAAAAAAAAAAATTTACAAAAATGTATTTTTTAATAAAGGATTATCTGCCAACGTTTCGGCCTACATTGCAAGCCATCTTCAGGGCTATTATGAAGACGAGAGAGGACGTCCTGTCCCTAAGTTCACATTTCCATGACTGAAATGTGGACCCCAACTTAAATCATCTTAGAATTACTTTTATATATCCATTTCGTGGTAGGGCCTATATTAATTTTTTGACGGTGACTATATCAAATAACAAAGGGGTGAAAAGAAGAGCAAATTTCGTTGAGAAATAGAGGAATAGGTTTCATTTTTTCTTCTATTTTTCTAATGATTAACTCTAATAAGTAAGCAATGTGTCAAATAAATAATTTGCTAAGAAATTTAGTAGTAGCGAATTTAATATTTTTCATCGTTTTTAATTAATTAATTATTTGAAATTTTTTTTAATTTTCCGCACGTTTGTTAATGAAAAATATTATTTTTTATAAATACACATTAATTTTTTTGGGGGTATTATTCTTTCAATTTTCAGAAAGAATTTTCAATTAACATATATTCTAATTGAACCGTTACATGATACGTTAGTTGATAAACGATAAGAAAGTTTATTAAATTTATGGAAATTCATTACATGAAACGCAAAGACAAATTTCTTCATTCTTATACACAGACATCGTCAGATTGAATTGGGGATTACAAAGGCACTCAGGGTCAGCGTAAAATAAGCAGATTTCCTATGCTTCACTAAAAATGAACAACAGTTTTACAGAAGAGTGAGGAAAATAATAGAGTTGGAGAATCTCTCTATCAATCTATTAAAAATAAAAACGACTTAGCTTAAATATAGGTAAGAACTGATATTTCTTCTTTACACGGACAAATTTTTCTAGATTTCATGTAACGTCACATAGTCAACTCTTCAAACGATTTCATATTAAATAATGCACACAATGTTTCGTTGTGATAACTGAAAATTGCAAAACACACATCATAATTACTAATAAGGTTATAATTTGCAATTTTTGTATGTAGGTGTATATATATATTTTCCTATAATTTTTCATTTAAATTTAATTCATTTAAAGTAAGAATAACTGAATATATCTTTCTAATTAGGTTGCCTATATTAGTTTCATTTATTATTACTTTTTTTCTTTTATTTTCTTTGGATTATTAGCGCAAATTGATTTTACATTAAAACCACATACGTTGCTGTTATTTATTAAAGTATACTAAGGTGAGATTGAGGAGAGAGTGAGAGAGAGAGAGAGAGAGAGAGAGAGAGAGAGAGAGAGAGAGAGAGAGAGAGAGAGAGAGAGAGAGAGAGAGAGAGAGAGAGAGAGAGAGAGAGAAGAGAGGGGGGGGGGCAAGTGTGACTAAAGGCGAGAGACACGGTAAGCAAATATTTACACTCTGCACTGTGATAAGGGGCGAGATAAGAGCGATAAGAGGACAAAACCGCCCCCACAGCTGTCCTCTGCGACACACAATCAGAGCAATCATAACGCCCCCGATGATAGAAAGAGCAAACACACATCTGCTCAAGATTTTGAGGAATTGAATTTATAATAAATCAAAGAAATTCAGTTATAAAGTGGAAAATTATATTAACCCAGAGAGAATATGTGTACCAAGCGTAATGTAAGCAGATTTACCTGTTTCATTAAGGATTGGTATAAATAAGAAAATTGCCGTATGCCTGGTGGTAAAGGTACTGTACTCTTAAGCCTCAAGTCCGAGGTTCAATGCTCACAATGTTCAGTAGATTTAGTTCTTTCTTTCTGTGCTTCTATTTGTAATGACCAAGAGAATTCCTGGTGCACTAATCGGAAACACACAGACCTAATTGGGAACGACTCTTTTCATTGAATGTGAAAAAAATCAGGCTACTAAGAACCGTGTACTGATCATACGCCTTTTTCGCTGAGACGTGGGAAGGGAATAAATCCATCCTTAACAAGACGTGTTGCGAGACTAGTTTATTTAATTTTTTTTTAGACAAAAAAGAGGTTAATCGTAGAGATAGAAGATTTAATAGGTATTTTCACCGAATTCCAACAGACTCTTAAGTTGAATAAACATTTCTTAGGAAACAATAACGAAGATTTGCCGGATATTTCAATTTATTCTCCCTCCACATTCCCCATCCCTCTTCAGCGATTAGCGAACCCTTACAGTAATTTTCAAAAGTAAGCTTAAAAAAACTAAATTGGTTAATTTATTTTAAAACTTAAAAAAATGAACGCAAAAGCAAAAACTTCATTTCGAACAGGCAATACTTTCAGATTCTCGTTAGTACGATAAAACGTCATGTTTTATTCCTATGAGGGAAATCCTCTGCATGAGAAACAAGAAAAAGGTCGTCAACTCAAACTTGTCCTGTTCTCTTGAAGGGTAAGAAGGTCAGTCTCTAAGCTATAGGGGGCCAGAGGGTCATGCATTCTTCGGAGGGAATGCTCTGACCGAAGAGGGGTGAACATAGTTCGGGATCAATAACGTGGAAGGGCATTTCCAAACTTTATTAACTCATTATAGAGGTCCTTTAAAGGGAGGGAAGGGAAGAAATGGGAGACTTTTTCCCTTCGGCCGACTCCGTTCTTGACGAGCTTGAATAAAAACATACAGGGATATTCGCTCTCTCCCACCCCTCCTAGATCACACATACGACAAAAACTCGGAAAATATTAGGCGACTTTGAAAACTGTTGGAACACTTAAACTTTGACATTTAGGAAAATAATGTCAGACCTATAAGAACTCCAAAAGGGTAAATAAATCACTCATGATTCTGAATATTTCTATAAGCTAAGGATATATTTATTTTCATGAAAAGGGCCTAATATTAGTGCAAATATCTATGTCAATGTTTTAAGTGTTTTTCATAAATATAGAATTTTAATTATTTTTTATAATAATGTTAATTAATAGACCAATATACTGTCTTAAAAGATTCTAATAATTTCAAAAATAATATAATTTAAAAGACACTTCGGCCAAATTCAACCATCTTCAGTTTTAAACAATCACACACTCACAGATGCAGGCACACAGACATGCACAATATAACTGACAATTTTAAAACAGTATTAAGAAACAAAAATTACCATCAGATGATAAAAACATCTGAATCATGAATTTCAATCCAGAGATATATCAAAGTAATTAAATTAATTTTAATTGGAGAAATAAGGCAGGATTTCGGGCAGGATCAAAAAAATTAAATACTCCAAAATTGTTGAGTAATTGTTTTATTATTGCCGACGTTTCGACTTAACTTGTAAGTCATCATCAGGGCGATAGTGATGTCAGGAGAGATCTTCGATCGAGGTAATGGTCACATCTCTGAGTGCAGAACTAAAACTGATGAGAATTTTTTTTTTTTTTTTTTTTTTTTTTTCCTGGCCGAAATCCTGACTAATTTCACCAGCAAAAGTAAATAAACTATAATTATTGTCAATAATTCAATGTTACTAATAAATAGAATATCAAAACAAAATAAATAAATTTAAAAATTTCACATAGGCTTCGACGGTCGTCAGATGTATTTACCGTTTCTTCTTCCGGGTTGGACCGTGTCAAATTGGTGTTATTTCACAACTGTCATTCTCTTTTCAGCCCTGAAGAAGCCATCACATGATGTGCGAAAGCTCGGCAAATAACAACAATTTGACACGGTCCAACCCGGAAGAGAAACGGTAAATTTAGAAATGTACAAAGTACTTAAATAAAGGAGGTGAGCTGCTATATCTGAACGAAGAGTAAATGTAAAACTCCAGTAGCTGATTTGATGCGGGCGCTTCGAGCAAACAGGGAAGAAGATCCTCGCCCAATAAGTGGAAACACAAATACTCCTGAAGTAGGCAGATATCTCCCCTTCCCTCAATGGCCTCTCTCCCTCTGAATGGAGGGAGAGCTGTACTGCTGAATCAGGTGGAGGTTCGTACGATCCTCACCCCCGCATCGATCCGAGGAACCCGCCACCGGGATCTATCTACTGACATAGGAGAGACCCACACACACACACATGACAGGATGGAGAAATCTAGGGGAAAACGTGCGAGCCGAATACCAAGTGGGCAAAAGATAGGATCGCCATAATAGACTCGAGACAGTTAGAGGGAATATTCAATATTCATAGATACATTCTTCAGAATCTTAAGCTATATATAAGTTTTTAATTAAAAAAAAAAAATGTTATAGATCTTAAGTTTTATTCTTTACCTATCAAGTTATATATATTTAATCAAAAGAAAAACATTAACGATATTGATGATTCTCAATTTTGTTTCCTTTGAATTCCCAGTCACATTCATCTAACTTCAGCTAAAAATGGATTTAATGGACGTTTGGGTAATTTAAATTCCCAAATGGTTAGCCCAAATATCGAAATTATATTCTTGAATATATTTTAATTAGTACTTTTTTGAATATAGAGAATAAATTATATTCGTAATTTTTATTTTAGACCCTCAAAGTTGCTTTCTAAAATAATTTCCTGAGTCTGCATTAAAAAATAAAATAAAAATTCTAATAATATAAATCTGAGAAATTAAATTTTGCACTTATGCTCCATAATTTTTTTATTAAATCGAACCTACTCTACCACATGACCGATTTCAACCATTGAGACTCATCTATAAAAAGAATCTTATGTTTTATATTTTTCAGTATATATATGTATGCTTTTAGACTACACAGCTCCTCCTTCAGGCAATTCATCACGAGCCTGCAACGAAGAATCTCCATAGCATCATGTCAACTGATAAGGTAGAGTGGGGAGAATATTTACTAGACGCTAAATCATCGTTTATATATTCATAAATCTTATCTTCCTTCATAAAATCTTTCAGTTAGAATCATACATTTACACATGCATATGATGAATAATTACATTTAAACTTATTAGGTTCTATAAATTATAACACAAATAAAACGGACCTGTAACAACTAAAAATTTTGTGTTTCTCTTAACCTTCCCTGACCTACCTCAATAGCCTTTACCTATAAATGATTTCTGTCATCGGTTTACAGTAAGAAGCCTAAATACATAATTTGGTGTCTTCATTTTGGAAAAATAGAAATTAATAAAATATGTACTAATGGAGAGTTTTTTTTACCGTAGATATTATTATTAGATGTTTTTGTAGGGGTTCAGTCAATGTAGATCCAAAAATATAATTTAAAAAAATTTGTATTTTTTTAATTACCTGCCAACGTTTCGGCTTACATTGTAAACCGTCTTCAGGGCTATCATAAAGGCAAGAGGGGACGTCGTGACGTTTTTTAAATTGTTGTTTTGGACCTAACTTAACCGAACCCCAACAAAAACATCTAATAAAATAAGTACTTTTTGTAAAAAAGTATGGAATATAAATGTTTAAAATAAAGTTTATGTAGTATTTTATAGTAGTAAATATTATAGTATTGTAATTCATAATTTTCTTTAAAACCCAATCAGTAAGGTAGATATTAATGATTTTTCAATTTACCACTAACCCATTCTCAAAGATTGTTTCCAATTATTACTAGATTATAATAACCAGTTTACAAATGAAGCTTATATACTGACTTTAGGTTTATACTAAAAGCTAGAGACACTAGAGCGCTTTCAGACAAACACACATACACACTAAATAGTTTATGTATAAACATTTTAAGTTAATTACGAATAAATTATACATAAATACAATTTTATAATTGTCAGGAACGTATGTATGTGAGCGCGCGCGTGAGTGTTTGTATGTTAGGAGTATGGAGAGGAAACCACCCTATTCCAACCACTTAAAGCATCGAGTTCCCTCCTTCGCTGGTCGGAGTTGGGTGTTGAGCTATCTCGTGTTCGCTCTTCCCGGCACGTTTGGACAGTTAGGTGAAAGTTCGGGGATTGCGATCGCCGGCGAACAGAGTGACTGTTACGTGACTAAATTTAGGACGACTTTGTCCCCCCGAGTACTTCCACGGACGTGACGAGCTGAATTCCCGATTGAAGGCCGAGCGCTAATTCTACAGAGCCTCGCTCACTCAACTCCGGATTGACTTGGTTCGACACCGAGCAACTTTTCCACTCTCCACCTGTTCTCCCACCTGTCCCTTGTCGACATCCTGCTCGCCGAATGTAGATCAAAGAGAGGCTTCAGAATTAAGCCGTTTAAACCGAAAAATTGCTTCGATCACGCGAGTCAAGAATTTCTGATTCCCTTTGACGGAAGTCTGAAGAGAAATATTGAGAGGACTTTGTGGCTCAAAGGCTCGCGGCGTTAACTCTTAAGCTCGACGCCTGGGGTACGGAGTCACTCCTTTTGAACACTCAGAGAAATATAGAACGGAAATTAACATACTGCTTACTATATCGACTGCAAAATCCACCTCAGCCTATGTAATTCGTAACGAATGAGTTTTGAGCATTTAAGCTTAACTGCTTCAGGCATCGAACTACAACGATTTTTTTTTTTAAATCATTAATTGTATTTATCTCACACGGTAAATGTTTATAAGGTGATCTTAACTATATAATGCATATATTTGTTCATAGTTTAGCTCGAAATTAAATGAGTATTTTTAATTAAATTACAATTACAATCTCTAATTATTAAATCGCTTTATGTATTTGTATAATAACAGTAAATCATTAAAATTACAGTAAACAATTGCATATAAGACAAGTGTTATTGACGGAAATAAATAGTAAAATTTCTTTTTTATACATCGTATAGATTATATTATTAAATTTAGAATATTATATTATTCATTTTTACCTATTTCTTAATTAGCAGTAGGTAATTTATTTTTTCTATTTATTTATTTATTACTTATTATGAATAGTAGGTTCGATTGTTATCAGTAATTAATAGGTATTTGCTATAATGAATTAACTACAATTAATTTCTGAACTTAATTATTATTGAGGCGTAGCCCACAATAATATTTAACAAATTAAAATGGAGGGTTTTTGACCGTAGAGATTATTAGATGCTTTTTTGTTAGGGTGAAAAATAAATAAATATGAAAAATACATTTGACTCTTCAGTTATTTTACAAATTAAATTACGAAAAAATTTTGCGAAATTGAACTGAGAAAATTAATTTGTTATAAGTAGATGTTATTTTTGTTGAGGTTCATTCAAGATAGATCCAAAAAATACAATTAAAAAAACCATGGGTTAGAACACGCAATTCGGGACTCTCTCCCTTCGTTATCCCCGTAGCCCTGAAGAAGGCCTGAAATTCAGGTCGAAACGTTATCAAAAATAAAACCATATTGCACAAGAAATGCAAAGGAATAGAATAAAAAAAATCTTACCACCTCAGCCGGGATTCGAACCCGGGTCTCCTGCTTTCCGGGCGAGTCCCGGGTGATGTGGTGAAATTTTTTTTATTCTATTCCCTTGCATTTCTTGTAAAAAGTTAACGTGGGATAAAATTTCACAACTAAAATCAGTATTCAATAAAACCATATTGGTTCACCAAACTATTTTTATTTTATAATATAAACCTTTGACCGACCCCCGGACTATGTCCTCCTTCTGAGTAAACTTATACTTGACTGACTCTTTACAATGTTTCCAATTTTTTGGAACTCTGTTAAATTCAAACTTCTAACCTCATTTGCACATTAAAAGCTGTATGACGACTAGTAGAGAGAGTATCAAGAGACTAAGTGTCGCGCTCGTTGAAGAACGTTCCGCCCGGCTTACTTCAAGTACAGGAGATCATTCAAGCCAGAGGACTGTCAGTCCCAGGCTGTTTCCGTATCATTTGAGCGGGCCAGACCGTAACAACCCTCATCACGGTGTTCTTCTTCCCCTGGCGATTCGTTCTGCCAGCTCAGAACACCTCTAGCCGGCAGCAGAGGGATCATTCGGAGGATTGTATTGGACCAGGTCTAACGATCCTGAGAACGGAAGAGGTTAGACCATGTAGAACAAGAAGAATAACCATCCAGGAGGGAGGAGTTACTTTTGGTCAGAGCAATGGCGATAGGACACGCACGGAGGTGAGATGAGTTCCACGGCGTCCACAATCTCGGTCGACGCCAAAGAAGCCGTGTCGAGAGAAATCGCCTTCCATTTTACATACGCTCTCTATTCGGCTCCACGACATGAAAGGTGGACAGAATAACACCGCTCCACCTATAGTAAACTTTTAACAACTTTAGAGATTCTCAATTTGAGAGAATTTCTCCAATCACAATAGATCATGTTGGGCTGTATTCAGGTCTTCATAAATATTTCTATTCTAATATTTTTACATATTACATATATTTATTTATTTATAAAGGCTTTTAGGAGGTAAACGGGAATAGCTCCTTTATCTTGAAATAAATTTTTGAAGAAAACTTAGAAAATAAAAAGTACGTCACAAAGATACAACTGGGAAGAGGGCATTAATAACTTCTCATAGAGATAAGCAAAACTGACGAGATAAGAACAAATCTGTATTTGTAAGAAACACAAATGACTAGCTTATCAGTGTCAAGCGGAAATACGCTGATAAAAGAAACCTAGGTCAGGGTCGTGGTGGGCTGAAGTTGTCTTGAGTATATAGGCTAGGAAAATAAATTCGTAAGTCGGTTATGAACTTATAAGTTGGTAGGGTATTCGTGCGTGTTTGTGTAATCGAGCCTTGTACGAAATTTACTGTAAGTGCCACTTAAAAGAGATGGTTCTTGTAGAAAAGATGGGAAAAAATATCGAAAACTATTTTTTTTAAAACTGCGTCATGAAAACGAACTCACTACCTACATTCCTCAACTGCCTACTAAACATGTTCCTTGAGGGACACACAGACAGAGCGACACATAAAGCACACCAGCATATTCTGCTAATAATAATAAAGGTAAATAATGTAGGCCAAGGAAAGGAATTTTAATTTAATAAAATCAGGAGCGGGAGCGGAAAGACCCCCGACAAAGGGGACTTAGAAGTATGTTAATTTAAATAAAAGCGCTACAGAGAAGCCCCATGAGTTTGCTTAACATGGCGGCTAACCACAAGAAAGAGACCTACACCTCAGGCAACTTTGAGGAACTAGGTATTTCTTGGCCTTTTGAGGTCCTACCAACCCGGGAGGATTCGCGGCCTATATTCTTTCTGAACTGTTTGTTATAAACAAAAACAATTTTTTGAAAAGAGGATAATCAGGAATTCGGTCTTGGATGTTAAGGAATTAAAAACTAATTAGTAAACAAAAAAGTTTTTTTTTTAATCCAATATAAAATGGCTCTTTTGACTATGATCAGTCAGGATGTAGAAACAGAGCAATATTCTCTCTCTCACATCACCCTATTTGCCCCGATGAAGGCCTCAAAATTCAGGCCGAAACGTTGGCTAAAATAAAAACATTTTTGGTTACAAATTAGTTTTTATTCTTCAATTACCAGGACCGAACCCTTCTCATAAAACTGTACGGTGAACAAATTCACCTCCAAAAACAATTTTTTTTTTTCCTTCCAAAAATTATTATCCATGAATTTATTTATCTTCCAATTAAAAGGATTGGGGTTTCGCCAATTGTACACACAATATACCTGCATTAAGATTTAAAATACTCATTGAAATTTATAGACAAATTATTGGGATTGTGAAGCTCCACAATGTGATTTTAGTGAAAGTTAATTTAGCAGGAGTGATGTTTCAGCTCTGCAATTAAATCTACTTCATTTCACGAGACACAATAACATTACATTTTAATGGTATTGAACTAAGGTCATCTTGTACTCTAGTGCTTCAGAAATTAAAAGTCACAGCTAATGAATGGACTTCTTCCCCGTTACATGTTCATCAGGTTTGAGAAATCAAAGATTCGAGGACTCATCCAGGGTGTATGAATTCAAGGATTCTAGCACCACAAATCTCTTTTGATACACAGAATTCAAATGACATGCAATATTTTTCTATATTAAACCTGAACAACAGTTCTAAAAAGAGAAAGAGAAATATGAGAAAGAAATAATTTGAAAGGTTCATAGAAATACAATTTATTGCTCAAATTCAAATAATAATAATTCACAGCAATGATGATTTATTGTTTAATGTCTAGTCACAAAAACTCGCTGTTCAACCTTTATCTTCTGTTTGATCTATATATCCTTCCCCCTAAAATGCATGAGTTGGGAATATTTCTCTTGTAACGCCACGGTAAATAAACATGACGATCGGTATAAGCTATGATAATACAACAACAAAAAACCGTTCATTGAGAGCTGTGTGCACAAGGCGAAATCCTCTGGAACCTAGTACTTGAATATTAGTTCATTTTGGAGGTAACTAGTTGACCGTCAAGCTTTATGAGAAGAGGTTAGTCACGGATTCGGTTTTGGGAGCTGAAGAATTAAAAATTATTAATGTTTTATATTTTCGCCGATGTTTCGGACTAAATTTCAGGATTTCCTCAGAGTATATGGGGAGACATGGACTTAGTGAATAAATCATGACTCAGTCTCCATCACCCAATTCGCCCTGAAGGTCTGAGATTTAAGTAACAAAGGCAAAAAAAAAAAAAAAAAAAAAAAAAAAAAAATTATCAATTTTTAGTGCAAGGAAACAAAATAAAAAATATAACTGATAATCTAACTAAAAATTGTTAAAATTTACGTGGGATTAAGTACCACAAAAAAATAATATTTATAAAAACACTTAATGTTTAATGTTATTTATTCTTCAGCTCCCAAGACCGAATCCCTCCTTATAAGTTCGACGGTCAAATAATTACCTCTTAGTTGATCGCCCATTGTTCTACAATCTTCTCCACAACACTAATAATAAAGAATATACAGACTGCTATTTTAATAATTTGGTCGGTCTCCCTGTAAAACTACTCTTCCTCATCATGATACTTCTTCAAAAAGACATCCGTTTTACGATTGGAAAACCAGGTCCAAATATAGAATTTAAATTGTATGCATTTTATAAGAAAGTAGGAAAACCAACCGACTCTCAAATTTACTATCTTAAATATCATCCTTAATATGTTTTTATTTTTTGATGTTATACAATATAAAACAGAATTACGTTCTACCCTTATATTTTATGATGATTTTAAATTTTAGTCTTCCACTAACCCCCCTCCAATTCCGTTAAGAGGGAAAAAAAATTCATTCAACGAAATGCAACAAAGCATAAATATCGAATTTAATATCTTACTTTGAGAAATTAGGGAAACCGATCAACCCTCAAAGTTACATTCTTAAATATATTTTATATGTGTTAATCATAAAAGATTTTTCATCATTCTTGAGAAGTATTCCGAATACTTCAAGGGGAAAACTCTTATTAATAAAACTCAAGTCTCGGCTTCTTAAAGAATCCTTTGAAGTAGGTACCTCTCATAATTCCTTCTTTCCTTTGTGATATGCCGACGGACGATTACTGACATCCCACTCCTACTCTCTGTTTTAGGTTTTTAGGCGCCAGGTCAGCTCATGGGAATCTTTCGGTTTCGCAATCCTGATGCTGCGGATTCAAATCACACCGGGGCAAGCTTTTATCTATAGATGTCCTGAGTCATGGATGTATAGAATGGGGTGGCAAACTGAAGATAGACCCCCCCTCTATGTCCCTAAATGGTTAAAAAAGAGGCCTACACTAGAAATTAATACAAAAATAGGTTTTTAAGAATTTAAATATAATATGGGACAAAGGTACATATGTAATAATTATAAGTATAATTATTGTTATATTTATTAAACCTTATATTTCAATGTCCTATCTCTTTTCATATCTCCTAAAAATAGTTAAAAATAGCATTCAATTTTAGTCTTTGTCAATTTATTATAGTTTCATCCTAATGTTTTACAAACTTGGTTTTTCACCCGTGATGATGGCATTCACCGTGATTTTTGTACGTGATTCTGGCGGGCGAATATCAACCATTTTAAGAACAATAAGACAAGAAACACATTTTCTCTTTTAACAGCGGGGGTAAATTCAACCAATCAAAGCTAATGGTCTTATAATTTTTACATTTATGGAAAAACCGCAATCATTGAACAGGTGGCGCTTCTAATCAGATACAACTATTCTTTCGTCCAGCCAAGAGTTTGGTATGGTTCCTCCTAGAGAGAATACATGAAGAAAACCCATTTATCCCTAGTAGAAAGTCCTCTCTAGGTAGACCTGAAGAATGAACTGGGTCAAATGCCGAGAGACGTGAGGATCCCGGAAGATCAGTAAGGCCTCTAGAATAGCTACGCCAGCCTGCGCGGCATGCACGTGGTCCCCGCTAACTCTGCAGTGCCCACGCTCGGATACAGCACCTTATGAATATTCAGGGAGCGTCCGGACTCCCAGCAGCCACCGACAACCTTCAAATTTTAATTGAATTTTATCTCTTAAAGGGGATTTAACGGCTCCCCAGGATTCTGTCGCTGGTGACACTTAAATCACACACAAAAAATAACACATTTGCCATTGATACAAAAATTAAAAATAAAGTGAACACACACATCACAGAACATTGCACGATGACTCGTTTTAATTTATCACAGCTATCCGTGCATAGTGAATCTTCCATCCTCTGAAAATGATTCAATGGGCGATGAAAAGGGTAGGAAACAAAAACGTTACAAATGACAATATGTTTCATGTAATTTCTATCTATTAAGTGATTCACAAGGAAAGTCTTCGAAGTATATTGAATCACACAGAGAAGATGAAGACTGTAATAAGAATGAGAATTCCTATTTTAATGTGTTTCAATAATAATTAATATCAATAAACCCCAGAATAAACGTTTCTCCTACATAAGAAAAAACCTTACATTGCTTTGTATACATTGCCAAGCATATACATCAAAAGTACTAAGAAGAACTAATGAATTAACTGTCTTAATTCCTTCATAGATTTTTTCAACAAAATGTATTTAAACATCATTGTCCGACTGTCTAGTTATAGCGTTAGAGAAGAAGAAAGGCATTTCCAACAGTGATATTATTTAAATTATATTAATATATAAACAGCATAAAGTTTAAGAAGTTGAATGAACAGTAACTTGAGAAGGCTCTGTTGGTCACCAATCTCCTCATCTACGCTAACAAATAATTGATCCAAAATTCCTTCATGGCTTTTAATTAGCATAACCACATATGCTTTTAAGGAAAAATAAAAATGCCAGTTATGAGAATTTATTATAACAATTTATATTAATACTGACTATACCTAACAATATACATATACCTAACACAAATCTAATCAACCTAACAAAACCTCCTAGGGCGATCATACATTGATGACAAGAAAGATGGAGCTACTATCCACTTTACGACTCCTGACATAACCCTTGAGAATCCCATTTGTTAGACGGAATTATTTTATTTGGAATGGGAGTGGAGTAAATGCCGTGATTTAGAATTTAGCTGAGGAAAGCCCCTGGACAAATATCTGTGGGTAGCACTTGCCTCCAGAGCCGGCACTCCAGGCAGCTGGTCACGTTCGGGCAAAGTTCCAGGGGCCATCTTTAATTTGCCCTCCCTCTCTCTCTCCCACGGGCTAATCCAATTTCCTCCAGGCGATAAATGCCTTCCCGTTAGGTCACACCTAGATACAGCAGGATCCCTCTACAGCGCCAGTCAATCATCATACTCACTTAATTACATCATTAAATATTATTAGCATGCGTAAAAAATTGCGGTAAGGGTAGGACTACCCATACAAGCGCGGAGTATGTGATACTCATCTGCTTTAAAAAAATATTGGTTATCCCTTTCAATCCCGCAGGAGACTCTTCCTTTCAAATGAATCATTTAAATATAAGAACACAAATTTAAGAAAAATAATATCTCAAAAACTGGTAAATAAATGTACAGGTATGGAGTAAAATAAATAAAAATCTCAAATTAAATTGAAAAAAGTTTCAATAAGAGCAGATTTTAATACAAATGAAAGGGAACTGGACGAGCATAATAAATATACATGTGGAGTACTGCAGCATAAAATGAGCCCAGACAACTCGATATGTCAAAGGAGGTGGGTGCAAACTCCACATGCGACATCTCTGAACTGAGTTTAACACGAAGAACACTAGATTGTCTCCTCGAATATCGAAAATTTAAATGTCTCTGTAAAGAATTGGTCAGGGTTCGGTCAAGGTTGACAAAAATTTTTTAAAAAAGTATTTTTTTTTTATCTGCCGACGATTCGATTTACATTGCATGCCATCTTCAGGGCTATCATGAAAGCGTGAGGGGACGTGTTGCCACCTGGATCAAATGTTCTTGGCCCTTCAAATGAGTCATGGATCCAGGACCGGACCCCAACAAAAACTGTCTACTAATAATCTCTACTGTCAAAACTACACATTGTAATTTAAATTTCTCTCTTGAAAATCGGAATACAGCCTGTGACTGTTTAGAAAAGAATGTAACTTTTCTACCAGTCTATAAATAAAATATAATTTTCTTAGTACTTTTGAAATAAAAATTGAAAATGAAAATCAATGAAATAGTTTCTTCTGAATGATAGTGAAATGTAAAAGTAAGAAAACCTTTCCGGAGAGTGCTGTAACAATTTTTTTTTAAAAATACAATGTATTTGAACTATAAATATATATATAGTTCAAATACATTTTATTTGTATAAACACACACACACACACAGACACAAACACATACATACAGGTATAAATATGATCGTACATAAGGGTAAAAAGTAATAAAAGAGTCTCAAGACAATGTTTGAACTATAATTTTGGACTGCTCAAAAATAACAACCCGAATTAATTCTTATCAATATATTACAATACTCCTATTATGTTACTAAATCAAAATCAAACTAAATCGTGAAACCATTAAAAAATGATATAAATCCGTCCATTTTCTATTTGGAGTAGAACCATGTGGATTAGGAGACACTCAGGCCCCAACAGCTGGAGGTCTAGTGACATCCTAGGCTCGTTATCTGTCAACTTTCACCATCGCGTACGGGCAGCCGGCCGGATATCGACACCATTTCGCAATGGGCGGATCTGGCGCCAACACACATTCAATTCAATGGGCCCTTGAAGCAACGGGACTCTTAATGACATCACCGCCGGCAGATGGGGGATTGGGAAATTCTTCAGCTCTCGTCCAAGAGGAACTAATAATAATGATTTAGACATCACAGAAAATAAATAATGAGTGCAGAACTCCTTAAAAATATAAGCATATTTTTTAATCTACGTTCAAGAAGATCAATTGATAGATAAATATAGAAGGAAGAACTTTTCAATATCCTGGAATTCGGGAAAAACGAAAATAAAGAAATTAAAAAAATATAACAGTTCATTGTCCTTTTAATTCAGTTTATTTAGACTACGTATATAAAAAAAAAATCCCGATATGATTGGAGTAAATAGCCATTTTCTTCTCTTCATATTCCCCAAAGTATTCCCGAAAAACAAATACATACTTGAATAACTTCCTCAATATAAGAATGCATTGAGAAATTTTTTAAAATATTTTTTTATTAATGCCTGTCTCATAAGACTCCTAAGAATGCATTTAAATCAAAACAAATTGTCGTGTTCTATTAATGACGGATATAAATAACAGAAACTGAGTAACTTGAACCCTGAGAGGTTATTGAGCAGGAAAAGTATGACAAATAACGTTGGCCCAGGGCTGGAAGAAAGGAAGAAGTATCGTAGTCCCATTCGTGAATTTCTTCTTTAATGAGCACTTTTCGTGAAAAAAATTATAGAACACAAACGTAGGGAAATTCAATGCCACACATATCTATAAACGTTTTCCTAAATTAAATAACACTGAGGATATCACGATTTAAAATTTTTGTCTACCTCTAAACTAAAAACTTAATTTCGTTTCAATATTTAAAAATTAGAGGACCAACCAAAACTCGAAGTTACATTCTTTAACATCTTTCATAACATAAGTATTTTTGATAAATGTTATTAAATAAAAATAAAATATACGTTCTACAAATATTGTTTTGCATTAACTTATACACAGTAGTGGAAATAATAACTAAGATATTACGGTGTACGTGTATGTGTTTAAATTTTTCAGAAGTTGTGTAATAGATCCATCGTGTACTTGAAGTTAGATTTCCCTGAGGTAATCTGCTAAAAAATCTGACAAGTCAAATTAATGAAATAGTTAATTTTATCACTAGATGCTTTTTGTGGGAGGTCAAGGTAGATCTAAAAAAATACAATTTAAAAAAATGTGTATTTTTTCATTTATGTGCCAACGTTTTGGCTAACGTTGTAAGCCATCTTCAGGGCTGTTGAAATACAATGTCAAAGGAATAAAAAAATAAATGATTTTTATTATTATTACATAGAATTTCCATAATTAATATTCTACTATATGTTATGTAATAAATAATAATGTAAATCATTTAATTTTTTATGGTTTTTAATTTTATGACATTGTATTTCAACAGCCCTGAAGATGGCTTACAACGTTAGCCAAAACGTTGGCAGTTAATTTTTTTAAAAAAATACACATATTTTTAAGTTGTATTTTTTGGATCTACCTTGACCGAACCCCCCAAAAAAATCTTAAAATAATATATACGGTCAAAAAACCTCTCCATCTGAGTAAATTTGATAGAGATCTCTTATTTAACATACGTTGATCTTAGAAAGAGGACAAGTACAGAGTTAGAGGCCTCCAGACTATCTGATCAGAGTATGAGGCCTCTAGAAGAAAACATTTTCCCCTGTTGTAATACGTTTTGGAAGTATCTTCCCACAGAGAGAAGAAGATGTAGGGAAAATGAAATTCCCAAAGTCAACAAGTGGAATACACTAGTGCAACAGAACTCTGTAGCTAGCACATGAGGGTCGTACAACACTGTAACTTACAGATGGGGAAGGGAATTCTATGAAGTCGACGCCTTCTCAGAAATAACTAAAAGCATTGACTATTCCAGAAATAACAGACGACTGCTCAATGTCTCCAGCTCTGAAAACTCTTTCCTCCACGAAAATAGCTCGCTTCCCGAGAAAAGCTATTCTTATTTTCACACAACCCGGAGATCCCCCGCCCCTCCCCCTATAACCTCACATTTTCCTAAAGCCAAGATACAGGGGGCCCCTAATCCTAAGGGCGCAGAGATGTAGTCATACCCAGAGTGCTCTAACGACAAAGGGATCTGTTTAAATCCAAAAATACCTCAGGTTCTTACATACAAATATTACTTCCAACCCTCAGGAGATTTATATGTGCGTGCGTTTGTGTTTACATGAGCAGAGTGTGTGATCTGCACTGCAAACAGAATCGTCATCAGCTGTATTTTCCCGGCGGAAGATAAGCACACATAAAATTTAAACAAACCCTTCAGCCAGTTCCAGTTAAAAGTGAAGGGAAGGAGTTGCTAGCTGAAATGCAGAGGAGCATGCATGACCATGACGGACGTGGGAGGATGTGTTCCCGCACTGTTTGAGGCGAACTGATGTCGAAGGAGAGACAACAGTGCTGGAACAAGCCGGCCGATATAACCAGCCCCGAGCTGAGCCAACAAAGAGAGAGGGAGCGCGGATAGGAAGAAGCGGATATTGGTGTCCTTCCTCCGGGCACAACTTTACCGAGAGGACAGAGAGCCAACACCGCAGAGGTAAACCATTCCTCAGGGGGGATATGAGGCGACACACTGTCCCACACCTCTCTCTCGAGGCTACACTAATAAACTGGCCATCCTACTCAACTTCAATCTCAATGAACATTAAGTTTTAATTAATCCACCCCTAATTGTATGATAAGTAAAGCCAATAAGGGCTATGTATTTGGCAATAAAACTAAGGAATAATTGAATGCGTCTCTTTGAGCACACGCCCGCGACCGCGCGCGCGCACACACATAGGCCGAAGAAAGGAGGGTACTATTGATACAACAATCACCACCACCTTTGCCACTTCCAACCTCTCCCATGCTCGTCCCAGTCCCACTCACTATCTCTCGCACCCACATTTCTGTTTTCTCTTTACTCGCTGTTCGGCGACGGACTCCTGAGCCAAAAGTCCCAAGGTTCAAAATCGCTGTCGCTCAACTGGCTTTATCTCTCTGCGCTTGAGAGTGAGATAAACCAGAACAATCGTGGTTTGTCTCCTAGGAATACCAGCCTTATGTCAGTAACATATACACATAATACACGTCGTTGAATGATGAAATATCAAGAAGTAAGAAGGAGGTGCCGACCACCTGGATTTCTGTAACCTGACGGGACTGATTGATACTTAGAATGGAAGCAAGTTTGAATAAGGTCCCAACCAAGTCTATTGGTAGGTTGGAGCTATTTAAGGACTCAATGTTAGATTCGAATAAATCCTTTCGAATTGTAAACGAACATCCATAGTTCAATTATCTCCTAAAGCAATACAAAAGTTAAATAAAAGTATGAAGATCTGCGTTCTTATGTAACATTTTCATTCACTTCGCCCTATACTGATCTTTTATAAATATTTAAAAGAATTATGGAATGAATTGTTGACCGTCAAGTTCTATGAAGAGAGGATTTTCGATGATTCGGCCATGGTAGCTGACCAATTAAAAACTAATTTGTCACCAAAATAGTTTTTTTTTAGACTGATATTTGTAACTAATATTACAATACTGTTTTGAAATACACCAATATTTTGCTTAAAATTAGTTTTTAATTGTTCAATTACCATGACCAAATTCCCTACAATCCTCTCTTCATTTAAAAGATAAATAATCCAGATTTAAATAATAATTACAGAATGCATTGCGAACTAGTGCATTGTGTCCACTTTATACAATTAATATAAATATTGCTTTCTACAAATATCTCCAAAACACCTTTATATAGACTTATGTGTAAAAAGTCGAGAATTATAGATGCATAGTAAACATGTTTAAGTAATCATTTCCCGCATGGCTATGTTTTATGAAAATTATAGTTGCTGAAGGTTTTAAACCAAGGATTTGGCTTTACGCTAATACCTACATGTAAAATAGTGATAAAAATAGTAAAAATAATATGTTTTGGAATAACTATTATAATACTGTAAGTTGATTATCTTTCAGTAAAAATAAGAATTACACCCTTGAGTTCGCAAAAATATTCATTTCCAATTTTAAACCATTAACCTCACTTAACTGAATTTGCTATTTAACAAACATTATATTCTAAAAATAATTTCAGAGGGACATATTTGAAGCACGAAATGAAAACTGAGGCCAGTGTGGGTTTCTGACTAAACTATCAAGTCTCGGGTGACAAAAAACCAATAATTCAGAATAACGGCAATCAGTAGCATTCCTTCGGGACACCACTATATAAGATGAGAAAAGGTGGGAGAGCTGGCTGGATAGTATATGCACCCACAGTACTGCACCAACCCACCACTGGAGAGAGGTGATGCAGCGGTTGGGTGCCCCGTTCAGGGGGAAAATACCAGCCACGCACCTGGGTGGTCCCTCCACCGTCCCTACCTATACTTCTTTCACTCTACCCGACTTCCCCCCTCCACCCGTAATTACTGATTCCTAATATTAAAAAAAAAAAGTTGGTCACGCTACAGCTATATCCCGCCGCCATGGGGAAGCTATTTTCAGGACAGAATAAAATACCAGTTTTCTTTTGAGAATTTACTGCGAATCCCTGCATGGAGTGAAGAAGGAGAATTTGATCTAAAATTGAAAATATCTTCCTCACTTGGATTCTACATTCCTCTACAAGCTTCTCATTTATTTTTTTAACTCCTTAAAATAGTTATATCAGTAAGAAGGACAATAGTCTAATTATACATATGTAACAACTATAATGTGCAGTAATTATTTTTCATATATATTCATACATGGGAAGAAGAAACGATTATCAATGTATTTAAACTATTAGTGTACCTTTCCCTTGCACTCTTAACTAAACGCAGGTTAACTTTAGGTACTGCGAAGAATATGATTAATTTTCAAGAGACAAGTCTTGGAACCTACGTGAATAGTAATTCCAATAGTGTCTGCCAAAAAAAAAATATATTAATTCAACTGTCCCAAGGAGTGGGCCAATCAATTCATGAAACATTGTCTGAAAAGTTAATTTCTAGAATTTTTTTTTTTTTTTTTTTTTTTTTTTTTTTTTTTTNTATATATATACATATATACTAATAACTGATCCAATTTTTATTTCTCATAATCAGTCGTTTAAAAAGTTCTTCGATTTCAATTTGTTTTTTGGTAACTCAACAAGACCCTGTTTTATGAAAACAGTTCAAAACTATTTTAATATAGATGTTTAGTACCTGAACTAGATCAAATTTTTCGATGTAACTCGATTTTTCAAAAGTTTCATTGACTTTTTAAATGATTGCCCGGCCTAGGCGAGGTTCAGCATTTATATAAAAATTATCAAAGGGATGAAACGGCTATACCTGAAGAACTTGAACCATCTTAAACCACACAAGTTTTGATGGGCCTGTATGCATTTTTTTTTTTTTTCCAGAAGATTCCAGAAGAAAAAAAACAAACATGGCAGAAATCATCCTTCTCAATGTATGATAATGTTTGACTCTTGAAATAGAACTCTTTCTAAACTTTGACCTTTTAAATGTTTCAAATGTGTATGTCAACTTAATAAGAATAGTAAACAATAAAAAACATTAAAATCACCTATTCTGATAAAATAAAACTACTTTTTTTCCCCTAATCTATATTTTTGTGGAAACGAAATAATTAATAATATTGAATATTATTCTTCTTCTCTGAGCTACCATCCATACTTAATGTATGGACAAAATTTATGACAAACGAAATTTCCGAGACTATCTAAATCACATAACAAAATGCTAGTCACATGAGCACACACGATTTCATATCCATAGATAAAATTAAATTCTTACGTTGGGAATTTAAAAAAAAAATTGCTTTTAGGGATTTTAAATAGTTTTAGTTAAGTGTGGTGTCGTTGGTCACCTTTTCTCCTCATGTGATTGATTGACATTGAATGTCTTTTTTTTTAAATTTCATTATAATCAAATTACAAAATGTTTTTTTTATTATTTAACAGAATGTAATAAATAAATAAAAGCTTATAAAAAAAATAGTTTTAGCATTAGTAAAATTAAAATTTTAATTATTGAATTAATACATTATCAGATTATGGATTAAGGAAACTTGATAAGGATAAAATGAGTAGAGGGTAGGTAGTGTTTCATTAGTTGTTAGTTATGTGTTTAATATTTTATCGTGGGAAACAGAATAGTGTTTTATAAAAAATATTTTTCTGCGGAATTTATTGTTTAGAAAGCACTGGATTTTTTTGCTATAATTTTCAATATGCCCAATAAAAGGAGACTATTTAACCTTAACAGCTCCAGCCATATATTTATTACTTCAATTCAATAAATTTCGACTCCCTTGAGTCATTCTGAGTTCTTATATTTTTAAAATTAAAGAAGTATTACATTTTGAAAACAATGAAATTAAAAATGACATTCAATGTTAATCACATGAGGAGAGAAGTGACCAACGTCACCACTCTCAATATATCTAGAATTAGAATTAAAACTGGAGGAGGGGGGAGGGGAATGTGTTAAAGAAATAATTGCAAAATTGTGAATTTTAGTAAAAAATGTAGACTTGAAAATTTAAAGAGTGAATAAATCTGAATGCTGGGTAATTTGTGTGAGACGGTATACTATTTTGGAAGCCATTTGATTAATCGGAGTACACTTTGATAAATATTTGAATACGTGTACGAGTACTTAACTTTAGTAGTTTGATATGCTTGACCCGAGTTATCTTGAAGAAATAAAAATAAATACAGTAGAGATGAATTTATTGAAGAACCACGAGGATAACAGAGAGCGTGGAGGGAGAAAGAAAGAGGGAGTGAGAGCCACCCTCTCAAAAGAGGGGAGAGAGAGAAAGAGGAAGGAGAGGGGGAGAGAGAGAGGGGAGAGAGAGAGAGAGGGAGAGAGAGAGAGAGAGAGAGAGAGAGAGAGAGGGAGTGAGAGGGTGGAGAGGGGAGGGAGGGAGAAAGGGGGATGATAGAAGAAAAACTAAGCTGATGGTTCTGGGAGAGAAAGGACTCTCAGAATAAGAAAAGTTTCGCAGTGAGACATAAAGAGGCAGATAGAAAGGAGCTGTGGAGGAGAGAACTGTGTGCAGGATGACTGATGGCTAGAGGAAGGAGCAAGAGAGTGGTAGGTCCGGGAAGTATGGAGCTATTAGTAACGCTGGCTGGTAGTTAGCGGGGATTACAGCATCCTCCCGGCCACAGTACCTGCCGTCAGTCCATTCCCAACAGTAAACAACACCAGCATACCTTACTTCTGACTAAACAACAAGTAACAGATTACTTAAGATGAAATAACCTACAATGCATTATTTGGTATGTCATTTTAAAACAGCCGATGCTATAGACACACACACGCACGCACGAACGAACGAACGAACGCACGCACGCACAGACACACACACATACAGCCCATATTTATAGTATCTCCAACGTCAGGACAGTAAAGGCATCTTGAAATATTTCAAAAGACGTGTATTTCTACGGGTAATCTGGTAAAAATATTCATTAAAGTACAGTTCGTAAAACTCTGCATTTGGAATAAAAATATAGTGCACTAAGATGCGACCCCATTTAGTAGGAACGTAGAAGCCATTAATCAACAAATAAATATGGGAAATACTATCAACCCCCAAAATTTGAAAGATATTATTATTAAAAATAGCTCGCTATAATAATACTACTTAATCATAGAATTTAAACAGTTCCAATTGTTGATTGTGGACTTTTGTAAATGTTAAAAACGAAACTGGAAGGGAAAGAACCATAGGACTGGGTACGTGCGGGACGGAGACAGGGAAATGTCACAGACACAAACACAGAGCCCACGCGGCTACAGAACGCCGACAGACACGAGGAACAGTTATACAAGCAGGGAGGAGGAGCGAGGTCAAGGGTTCTCACGCCAGCCTCTCGACCTCCTTGCTCTCTCGACAGCTGATGAAGGGCTGGAAATCTGCTTGTTCTGCTGAATAATGCAAGCGCCCTCCAGAGGCCATTGGCTGAAGGGCCACCGCAGCAAAACGGCGCCCTTCGAGGGCACAAATCCCCGACATGAAGGGTAGAGTCCCGACACTTCACACCTATACGAGATAAAACACAATTGTAATGGCCCAAAAGACATTATGATCATAACACATTATATCATACTGCACTGGCTATCACGAAGTACGTCACACGGGGGCTGTATAATCTAACTATTTCCCACGTTTTATTACAAATGTATATATTTATGAGACAAAGAGAAAATTAAATGTAAAGCTGAAGTAAACAATAAGTGTAAAACACTTCCCCACTAAGCTTGGCTCTAGACTAACCGGGAAGAAAAGAGTGGAGGAAGTGCTTAATCAACGTAATTACATTCGTAAATTTCTTCCTTAACAAGCGCTTTTCAAAATTGCTCTAGAAAATTACAATGCTTCCATCCTTCTAAATTCTTAATTTTGTTCTGATTTAATACCCCTTTCCCATTTACCTCGTCTAATTTCAAACTAATATGAATCCATAAAATAGTGAAAGACTAAGAAAGCAGGTAATAAGGAAAACAGACCCGTACGCGAAGGGGCCACTGAAGGTAGCCACCTGCTTCCTCATGAAACAATTACACTTTAAAGAGGATATCATGATTTCTTAGAAAAGCTCTTCGAATCATCTAGTTCTGCCTAGAACCTTTCATAATTATCGCTAGATCGCTAGTCGTGCCTTAGCAGTTATGGTGACAGTGCCATATTGAGTGACAGTAACTAGTAAGTGCAAATAATTGAAGCCTATAAATATTTTATTTGGTTGTGGTTTTTTATCCCACGTAAATTTTAAACAATTAATGAGAGGGAATAGAATTAAAAAAATCTATCTGTCCGAGCCAGGAATCTCACCTGGATCTGCTATCCGGGCCGGTGCATTTACAATTATGCAATTATGGGTCCTGGTAGCATAAATGGTAAATGCACCGGCCCGGATAGCAGGAGATCCAGGTTCGACTCCTGGCAGGGACAGATAGATTTTTTTATTCTATTCCCTCTCATTAATTGTTTAATTGAAGCCAATTTTTTCATAAGCACATTTAATTTATTTATACATATTTGTAAAGTAGCTGTAAGTAATTCATTTTTGTTTTATTTATTTATTAGTTAGTAAGGTCTATAGGTTAAAGTGTTATCTGTTGTTAGTAGAATAATTATTATAATAAATTATCTTCCATTTGTTTCTGTATTTAATTATTATTGACTCATGGCCCATAACAATATAGATTTTAATCTGGGAAATTAAGTATACAGCTGATTTATTAGATCCAAATCAATGCAACTTGTGAATTGTCATACTTTTTCGTAAAAAAAAAAAAAAAAAAATAGACACAATAAAAAGTTCAACTAAGCAAGAAATGAACTATAATTAATTATTATGGTCACTTCCGTTCACTTCATGGCGTTAACAATCATCGAGAGGGAGATTAAGCAATACAACTACTCAATCCCAAATGTAGGCTACAGTAAATAAATGGAAAGAAAATATAAATTTGTAAAAGATGTCAATAGGCGCCTACAATGGCGTAGACACAATGGGGGGGGGGGGAGCAACATGGACGAGAGAAAAAGTTGAAATAACCCGTTCCTAAAGGAACACTCTCCAAGTGAACTAGTCCAAAGCTGCAGTGTAACTTATCGGAACCTCCAGAAAAGACACACAACAAAGAGAGCATTTCAGAGTAGACAGTTTGTTGTGTCTCTTTCTGGCGCGCTAATGGCTCAGCTGACTGTCCACCACCGCCACCACCGAACTGACACTGACACCTGACATGGTACTGGCCCTTCAACCACAACGCACTAAGCCTCAGTCACTACGTCAACAACTTAATCCTGATTTCAGAATAAAACAGAGCTTTGTCTTTTATAAAAATTTCAGCAGATTCCCTGCAGTCAAAATAGGCAATACATAAATAAAAACTGAATATTTTATAAATCTCGTGTTTCAATTTTATTAGTTGAACCTATAAAATTTTTAGATTAACAGAAATAACTCAAATATTCAATTCCAAAATATAAATTTATATAATGCATAGATATAACCTTATGCTGAGAAGACAATTATAACACAATTATAACATATCAATTATATTCTTTCAGCAAAAGAAACAAAAGGAATAATAAACAAAATACAACAAACTAGCGCCAAAGACCTCTGCAGTATAAATTTTTTTTTTTTAAATATAAATATTTAACATGTAGAAATATTACGCTCAAATTCCTATAAGTTATCACGTCATTTTGTTCAATAATTTGTTTTATATTATTTATTAAATCGCTAATAATAAAAAAGATATTACGATATTATATCTATTCAATAACATTAACTCACCTTAGGCTAATTTAAGCCACCAACGAAATAATCAATCTATATAAAAAAGAAACTTAAATGAAGAATTTAGTCTCATTACTTATAAACTTGTAGATATACATACATGTATATCAATAATTTACAACGGACCATATTTTAGCTTCGGCAATGTAACATTGGTAAGTATCCAATTAAGTCATAAGTCATGTCATGTTCCAATGAGAATTGCTTAATTTACTTTTAACGGTTTACAAAAAGGAGTCTCACAATTTTAAAATTCTAGAAATTAGAGCGCTTAAAGCAAGTATATATTATATATATATATATATAACACACACGCACGCACGAACGNATAAAGTGTAGTGAACACACACACAAAAAAAAATTACAAATACAATTTTTGGGGATATTTTACTTATTGTAATTTTTTCTTTGTTTACTTCACTTTTTCTCCCTCACTCTTATATATATATATATTATACACATATTTTTTACATACGATACAAAAATTTTAATGGGTCATTTTTTTAGCTTTTCTAGGAGGAACGGTGTTAAAGATCTAGATCTGTTGAAATGTTTCAATAGTCAAATCTTGGTACAGACATAAATAGTATCATTTCCCCTTAACTTTTAATGCTAATAAGTAATAATAGTCAATAACAATTACCATTATAAACTAAAATATATATGTAATATATTTAAAATATATATATATAATCCTACAAGAGGTACTTCTATTCTAAAAAATACTGTTTGCTCCTATATTAGTTTTGTCTATTATCTATGTGTGTCCTTAAATATGAAGACATCATCACTGCACAAACATTGTAGAGATTACATTTCATTAATCTATTGAATATATTCGGTAAATTTATTTATTTATTAATGAATGACAAAGGGAGGAAAAAACCCATTCCGAATGTATTGTTTTTCTCAGAACTATAAACCTTGTACCAGTGGAATTTTTCATTTGTAGATTCCCTTTCAAAACATTTATTTAATTTATTCAAAAGACATCTCAGAACCATGTATATATATATAATTTAAACAGTTCCAAT
>KZ806901.1:745685-761596 GCA_000696205.2 Oncopeltus fasciatus | reverse complement strand
TCTACTACTTTATTATTTTTATTATTATTATTATTATTATTATTAAATACTGTATTCTTACTACCTTAGCTGGGGCACGACTCTGGTCTTGGCTGAGGTAGTAAGATGGTTTATTCTATTCCCTTGCATTTATTGTATAAAATAATGTAGGATTAAACACCACAACTAATACAGCATTTAATTAGCTTGTATAGTTATCTTGCATATCTTAATTTTATTTTTAAAACAATTCAATTATCCAAAGAACAGAATAATGATAATAAGACGAAATAAAGGGGCTTGCCAACATTACAGAAAAGCAAATCCGCCCCCACCTTCTTATCTCACAGTTTACAATAAATACACGAGACATTTTCTCGTCTTCGTGGCGATTGAGTAGGGTTGGTAAATAGGCTAGGCCAAGTAGCCGTATGACTGACCTTATTCATTTGAATCAATTGCCAGGAAGCATTTGCTCGGTGAAGAAGTGGATTGGGCATTCTCCAGAGCGGAGCATGCACGCGCGCGCACACACACACAGAACGATAGGACGCTCAGGACAGAGAGATTTTTAATCAAGAGTTCCAGTGGGAGGTCCCAAGAGAACGAGGAGAGTTCAATTTCCCGAACTGTGTCCCAGGGCGTCGTAAATAAAGACGGCCACAATCTCCCCGTCTCAGCCCCCAACAACCCTCCCAGATACGGCGCCACATCTTCACTTCCATATATAGGGCACCCTGAGAGACGGTCTTCTTCAGATCTTGCCGTATCAATAATAATAGAAGGAAGATGATCAGAACGTGCCCAGCCAAGTAAGTGGTAATTCGCCAACATGCTGAAAACTGTATGTCAATGCATTGTCCAACCGTTGCGTTTGGTGGCTCAGTTATTTATATCTTTAAAAAGTTCATGATGCAAAAACTATGCGCCTTAATAAGCACAAGTAGTGGAGTAAACTGCGCCCAACATCTGGTGGCCCCTGGAGCCAGAGGGTGGGAGAAAGGGCGTGGCCGACAGAGCGAGGGAGGGAGGCGTGTATTCCAGATCTGAGAATATAGGCTGCCCGTAGCTCATTAAACTTCCTTGTATTGTACGTATAGATTCTGTTGAAGTGTTTAGTGTAACTCGATGCGTTGTGAATATGGGAAGTGTCAGCCAGGTGGGGACAGCTCGCGGGACCTTCAAATTTATTGAAGTACCTTCTGTCTACATCATGACTGACAGCCTGTCATGCCACGATGTAGACTCAGTTGAGCACGAGTCTCTCGATCCCCATCACCCTATTTGCTCTGATGTAGGCCAGAAATTCAGGCCCAAACGTAGGCTAATATAAAAAATGTTTTCGTTAAAAATTAGTTTTTAATTCTCCAACAACCATGACCGACTTCCAGACAATCCTCACCCTCTCTTCAATAAATAAATAAATTTCAAAAATTGTAAATAACCTCCTGATATCTAGCTCAATTGTTACATTTCTTTGGAATTAAAAAAGAAATATTCAAAATATTTAGGAGACCAATTTTTTTATTATTACCGTTTTAATTATTAAGAGGCACAAAAATCAAAGGAATATTTTAACTAGGAAAACAAGCGGTAAGAATTAGTGTTGAATCATTCTTCAGTCACACACTGATCAGGTGCAACAAAACAGTACAGGAATAAGAATAATGTTGTAAGCGCCGTTAGGAAACTACTATTCATGTTAGAATGGTGAAGAGCAAATAGTGGTATCTTGGCATGAGCTGTCCCGCTGACCTCGCTCACATCAAACCTGAACACACTTCATGAGAAAGCCAGCGGGTAACCGCAAAAAAGGAGATATTCAAACACTCATCACGTTAGCGGTTCGGCAGGAAGAACGTCAGTCGTATGATCGATTGCCCGCATGAATATTTCTGCGAAAAGTGCTTTTATGTGCAATCGTTTCCAAAGTAAATAACGACATGTTTTATAATGATGAATCATACTACTTGTCATCTGTCAAGCACCTACCCGTTCTAGATATGAAAACAGGAAAGTAGTAGGCAAGGGTTTAAAGATTACAGGAAAACTGTAAAATGCAAAGGTCATGCACATACACACAAGGTTTAAAAAACGTAGAGTCTTTAGGTGACAACAGACAGAAGAAATTGAACATATTAATTCATCCAATTCCCAGAAAAAAAAAAAAAAAAAAAAAAAAAAAAAAAAAACCTTTCTCATGATGGACTGAACAGAAAAGTATTCTACTTAAGAGTAAACAATAAAAAAATCAATAATAACAAAAAATAGAATAACAATGGGGAAAAAAGTACTTGTCTTTCGCAAAGGCTGTAGAAGGCAATGGTAATCAAACGTAGAAATTATCCACAATAATTAGACAAATCAATACTTGTAAAGTACATATCTGGGAGTAAACAAGAAATGATTTATATGACTACAACATCCCGTGTAAAAAAATTAAATGAATGTTAATATGATTTCGCCCATAATTTTGAGTCAAATGGCTCAGTTTCGTCCTGTTTTATTTATAAATTACTTATTTCTCTTTAAATTTAAAAAGAAAAAAAACATGCTAATTTCGTATAGAAAAATTGTGAAGTTAATGGGAGAGCAGAAATACACTAAAATTTTGTAAGGGCATCATTTTTAAGTTGTAAGATTAGAAAATGTTTTTTTTATAGAAAAAGTTACAAGAACAAACTCAAGAGTTACATTTTTCAATATCAAATTGACAAAAGTAATGTACAATATTTAAATGAAATAATAACTGCTGAATGGATGGGACAAAAGCAGCTTAATTCTGCACAAAGATGGTTGTTCCTAACCTAATGCTTACAGAACAGGGAGGAAAACAAGACAAGCATGAAAATAACAAATAATTCATTGAAGAATCCTTTTGTTGGTATGTTTATATTTCGCAGGTTGTTTTGCCTTAGACAACGAAAAAAAAAAAATGTAATCCATTTTCCTATTCTGAGAATGAATCGCGTTGCTAAAAGCTAAGGTAAGGTGACTTGGGGGTTTATTAAATCATTAACAATTAAATCTTACAACAGAGATTGGACCACCAGGATTGCGTTTTATAAAAAAACTTTTTGAAAAATGAACTATGACAAATATTTGTATGGCTGATGATCTAACCCAAACTGTGGAGAGACACTTTAGGATCTAGGGAAATGATGTCATTTCAAAGCGTGATATAAAGAAGTAAATTTTCTGATAACAGTGTCCGTATGAAATAAGCCGGATAACTGAAATCATGTCTATAGATAGATAGCCAAATATCTAAGAGTCGACCCCAATGAGCCGGAGGATATGACGGAATGAAAGAGTTCAGAAATAGTTACTGCGGCAGAAATGTACATATAAGATCTCCAAATGCGGTAAGCATCAATGACACAACTCTTTTAGAATGGAGTAAACGAAGAACTGAAATTGGTTATTTCTCTTTTTATGACAGAACGAATCCATAAAAACAAAAACAAATCATAGGATACCCTTTTCATTATTGGTATTTCCATAAGCCACGTACTATGGGTTTAAGTACTAGGGTGAGAAATTTTATTTTACATAAGCAAAAGGCTGAACAGCTGATTACAGTGAGACAATACACATTTGTGCAAGGTTTCGCTTGTCAGATAAGGATTGCCTAAGAGATAACAGAGATGAGATAGGGCAGAGAGACTCTCTCGGGCCGTCATCCAGCAGATAACGGAGCGCTGACTCCTTACCGCTAGGCGACGGGAAAGGAGGCGACACTGGGAACTTCTAGCAGAGCGAGAACGACAAGGAGAGCGAATCCCACCCTGCACAATTTCCAATGTCCCCACTGCAAACAGTGTAATTCAACAATCTACAGTGACGACATTACCTTGTTGACATCCAAAAGTCATCAAGTCCAAGCAGTAAAATAAATTTAACAGTGAGATTTTAGTGTGCGCAGCAGGAGGGCAAACTTCTACAACTTCTGCGCTTAGTAGAATTAACTTAAAGGTACAGGGAGAAGAGTGTCAGGAATTCGGATGTGGCTCGGTGAAATATAGTCACATCGACATTATTTTTAAATTATTACAAAAACAAAGAAGGGAATGAGTTACAGATTTTATGGATATCATAAAATCTCAGCAACGTTATACATGACGGTGATCTCTGTTAAACCCACATTTTTCTTTTTTTTATTTATTTATTAATTTTTTTATTATTTTCTTTTATTTATTTATTTTTTTTTTAAGAATCAGACAATATCATTGCATATTAACTGAAGTTATATGACTTGATATGTACAGTGTCGTTAGGTTCACATAATTTCGAATGCTTAATGAATTGTCGTATAAAATATTGTTTTATTGACCAACTTTCGCCTCTGTAAATAATATTAGCCCGTTCAGAAGATAGTTTTTAATTATAATTGTCATGATTTAGGTTTATGCTTCTGCAATGATGCCTTGCTGCCCATCCACTTATGAATAAAAGGAAAAAATTAAAAGGAAAAAGCAACCTCTAAGTAGTTACGTAGTGCTCATCAAGTTATGCAATGTTTAGAATATTCTCGATAAATGTACATTGAAAAATGGAGTCAACTTAATTATTTTTAAAAGTCTTTTTGTTTATTATTTTTACATATTTCTCAGATACAGTGCACCGAAATTTAACTTATATCCTCCACTATTTTAATACATATTTCAAGGTTAGATTTACATTTATAATTTAACAAAATGTAAAAGAGTGAGGAGCACTTACAATTTACAATCTTAAAATTAACTTAATATAATATAGACATATTTAACACTTTAATATTTTTACAGATAAACATATAGCGGAGGGTTGACAAGTTTTGGGCGGTAGATTGACTAACACCCCTCTGTGTTGGCAGCTCTGGAAGTTGATGACATGGAGGGGAGTGGACTCCCGAGAAGGCAACACCCCCTGGATAGGAGCCGTGCGAAAAGCCGGAGTAAGGTACACAAGGAAATATTCAGCTAAGTCAGGCGTTTCCGTCAGATTACATTTCAGGCCCCTATGGGAGAGAAAACAACCCGCTTACTTAGAGCAAGGAGCCTTTACTTCAACCCCCGTCTCATTCAGGGGATGTTTTACAATTATATTTCACATCATAACTGTTCATAAATACTTGTTTTCCATAATCTTTATTTATTCTCAAATATTGGTCCTCAAGGAATTTTGTAAATTAAAAAAATGTTTAGAACTTACTATCAGTTAAATGTTTTAGAATGACTTTTAGTAAGAAAGATATTTATTGGCATTTATATGAGTTCATTAACCAAAAATAGTTCTTTTAATTATTTCACATTTAATTAGTTAATATTACATAATGTACGGATAAAGTAAAATAGCAAGTTCTGGGTGAAATCTTTAAAACTTTACTACAGAGAATTAATTATAACTCTTTTATTTTTGTACAAGGAAGGAAGGAATCAAGCTATTCCTGTTGGTCACATGTCAGGTTTTTTTTACCTATATCCTACTAAGGAATACCAAAAAAAAAACTTGGAGTAACTCATTTTCTTTGAGAGTATTAAAACGGAATACTCAGAAAGAACAAGCAAAAAGTAAAAATAAATTCTTAGAAGGTAAGCGTTCGAATAAAAATTTTCATACGCTTCAGAAATAAGGTGTTGAGCAAAATGTTTAAATGAATATGAATGTATGATATTTAAATAAATACTAGGAAAACAGAAATTGTAAGTATATAATTTTGTTTTTCAATGTATTTTATTGTAGGAATTGCATAAATAAAAGAAAATTATTTTAATAAAACAGTAAAGATGTCTTCATATTCTTCTTTCATTTCTAAAAACAATCATATGAAAAAAGAGCTTAAATAAATCTATTGGTTTAAAAATGAAAACTGATCAACTAAATGTATCTTTGAAAAATGCAACCAGAAATTTCTTAAATTTAGATATATAAATATTGCGAGAAAAAGTATTTGAGAAATAATACGTAGCATTAATTATTTTTCTATGTGATAAAAAAATATCACTTCTTTTCCCCCTGTCAATTCCTTGTACTGAAATAAATAAGAGGAGGAGACGGATGTGGAATTTCGGACGACTGCAGCTACTAAGGCCCTAGTACCCGAGTCCTCAAAAAATCAAATCATTATAAAATACATAATATAAATAAGACCGAGGGATATGTATGGACTAGCCAAGCCAGAAGCTGCGGTGCCAGTTAAGGGAGGTGACCAATCCTGAGCCTCCCCCACCACTAAGCTCTTGCATGAGACTGTTAAGCAGCGGGTCTAAGTTTCATGATTTACAAAAAGCAACATTCTTGGAAACGAAAAATGAAAATTCATGATGTTTAGGTCCTTTAATAAAACTCATTCGCAACAATAAGAAGCGAAGCGCCCAAGGGTTTCTCTAGTACCTACCCACGATTCGATACCTCTGAAATATCCTGTAAAGACCCTAAGGGCACATGCACAAAAACGCAGGGACACTTGCTGTCATAAGCTAAGTGAAATATGTTCTTGCTGTTAATAGCTGCTAAAAACATTGTGGTATGCCACCGTTTCGATCAATACGTCGCGAAAAAAAACAGAAATGAGTGTATGTGGCATTGAAGTGTGATTTATTATTATTATTATCACTTTATTGATTGACAAATTACATCATGCATGTAACAACTGCAGTCGCATTGCAAGATGCATTAGCGTGCATCTTACAATGAGCTATCAAATAATAATAAATATATACCTATAATAATAATAATAAGAAAAATTAACATAAAACTTAATTTAAAAAACAAGGAAAATGATAACATTACATAAATTTTTTTTTTCTTCTTGCCCTGGCTGGAACAGTTAGATTTTAATTCTATTCCCTTGCATTTAATTGTTTAAAATTTACGTGGGATAAAATATCACTATTTAAAAAAAATATATTTATTAAATTTAACAAATTAAGTAAATAACGTGAGTCGTCTAAATAGCTTGACAATGTCAGCTCCTTCGAGCATAAGACGATGAATTCGTCTTACTCGGAGGTTAGACTCTCAACACTCGTGCTAGGAATTTAATAACTTATCTGGCTGTTCCAGTGGCGTAAATGGATAAGGCGCTTGCCCGGATAGCAGGAGATCCAGGTTCGAGCCCTGATTAGGACAGTTAGATTTTTCATTTTATTCTATTCCCTTGCATTTAATCGTTTATAAATATATAAATTCACATGATGGAGAAACTGGCCAGTGTTAGCACTCCTAGTGAATTACAATGGAATATATATGCTGCATATTTAAGGAGGTTGCATGACCATTTCTAAATTAGGCGACCTGGTTAGGATATTGCGATTGAAACTCGACTTGGATCAAACTGAAGATACATAATGGCCCCGATTTGCAGATTGACGATTGACAATTGACTGTGGGCTACAGTAGCGTGGGAACTGTAAGGCGGGACGGAAGTGTGGAGGACAGTGCACCTGACCCACATCCGCCAGCCCTCAGACATGCAGGAACACCCGGCCCCATGCTTGCCGTCTGCCGCGTACCTCTCTCTCTCTCTCTCTGCAGACACTCTTTCAGTAAAGGCTGAAGTTCCTTGACATATGGCGACACGGAACTCATTCTCAACGATCCCACCTCTAGAAAACCTCCCCCCGAATGAATTATGTGCTTCTATCCCCATTTTAGAGCAGAGTTCAAACCCCATTGCACATACTGGCCGGAACTCAGATATTGCATTAGTACTTAAAATAAAATTGTCAAATTAAATGCTGTTTGAGCATGATTAAAAGTGAAAGAGCATGATAAAGATACAAAATTGGAACCGCACGGACACAATGATCAAGGATAGATGAGGTTTATATAAAATAAATAGCAGACGTACGAAATTTTGCCAATGATAGAAAGAAAGCACAACAGAAATAGTGGATCTGAGTATTTTAATTTACAAGATTTGGACATTACATTAAAATCTGATGGATTTAGAAATTTCAAATTTGTAGTTCCTCCCCAGCGACTAAAACGGAGATGGCCTCGCGACCTCCTGGGCATTAATGCCTAAACTTATAGGGAGTGGGGCCGATGGGCCCCTTCTCCCTATACAGTAATGTTCACTTGTTATTGCTATTTGTTAATAACAGAATGTAATAAATAAAGATTTATTTAAAAAAAAAAAAAAAAAATTGTAGAAATTCTTGAAGTCAATAATATCCTTAAATGCTATTCCAAATGCGAAAAGCACAACTAAGACCTAAAGCTGAACTCTTATTCAATAAAAGCGAAAAATTCGATAGAAACAGAGAGATTAAAGAATTTGTAGCTGATGACAACAATGAGGAGGGATAAAGCAAGAATGAGTTAGAGGAAATATATTTACAATTATATCATTTCTTGAGAATTCCAATGTGCGAGGGGTAATCCTTCGACATTCCATTGGCATAGGTTTGTCATGAAGCCAGTCGCCTTTTTGTCGAAATAATTTACTTAAACCAATAAAACACAAAATCTCATCAATCTCGCCATTAAAAACAAATGTACAAAAAGTACAGCTTACAAAAGTGAATAAATTATAGAGAGAGAGGAGAAAGAAGAAGGGAGTGGACTCTGAAGAGTTAGGAAGTGATGGACAGAAGAAGGAGGGGGGGGGGGAGGAAAATCAGTATAAAAATCTGCCGCTCCTAACATTTTGAGCTAAAGAGTCCGACGAGAGAGGTGGTTCCATAGCCACACAAGCACGCACTGCTCTGGGGAGGTTAGTGGCCCTCCGATAGCGGGAGAGGTGGTCCTTGCCGTGTGGGAACGGCTTACGGGTCTGCGTCTGCTCCACTTCTCCACGTACAGCAAGCCGCTCGAAAGAAGGACAACGGTAACCCGCAAGCGACAGACCCAGATTGGGGTAGAGCTCCCGATACCGCACGTGAAGCCAATCAAGTATTTCACTGTATCCCTAAGTTTTACGTCGAAACACAGTAATAGTTTAAAAAGTTTTTATTTAAATCCCAACTCCCTTAGCCATAAGAACCCAGTTAGAACAATTAATAAGTACACCCTAAGTCACGGGACGTCGAGGAACTGGACCTATACATGTATGTTGCCATTGCCATAGTGCTTGAGGTAGTAAAAAAGAACCGCATACCACACTGTCGCTTGCCCATTACTTACAAACTCACATATTGCTGCAACTCTGGTTAGTCTCGCACTCAAGAGAAATTTTACAAAGAAATTGGATGGAGGGGCAATACCCTAAGTTCTTCTTCCTTATCCTCCTACTACCTTTATTTTGATTAAAACACTGACAATTAATGATAAAATTCCTGAAGTCCTTAATGCGTTTAGTTCAGACCTCTCACACTGTTCCATAGAACTAGAATGAACTATATCGAAATCCAAAAACCTATATATATTCCTATATAGCTAATAAAAAAAAATTGACACCCCAGGTGATGGGTAAATGAATCTAAGCCGATTTCTCATCTGAGATAAGACATAAATGAGAGTGAATGACGAATTATGTGTTATCAGACCGGAGAGAGCAATGAGCGTAAAATGAAACACCCCTTGATTATTACTCCATTCTAATCAGGAAGAAAGAATAGTGAAAGTACTAATACATCGTAATCGTAAATATTTTGTAGAATATAGATTTAAAAAAATATATTATGCATTCATTATATTCTAAATAGAAGTTTTTTCGAAACAACAATAAAATTAAAGATATTAATATAAATTTTGGTCTTCCTTAGAGGAATTAAGATCTAGAAGAGTTTATAACTCTTACTTCAGGTTATCTATTTCAACCCAAAATCATTCTTCTAAAAGAACAATTTTTTTTTATATTCCTCGACGTTTCGGCTTAGGTGACTGTCAAAATAAATAAATCTACTTAACTAAAATATTGAAAAGGAAAAATACTGATCAAAAGGAGAGTTTGTTGACTGTAGATATTATTCTAAGAAAAATACTGATATTATCATGAAGGCTATGGGAGAGGGGAGAAGGATAAGGAGAAATTTAGGTAAAATATTAAACGATAAGAAATGCAAGGATGCAGAAATTCAGAAATTAGTAGAAAATTTATGACAAGGTTTTACATTTTTGGAAGTAATGAAGGTATTGGAGAAAGTCGACGGAATATGTTCTGTGACGTTTCTGTCGTAAATTGTACAGTAGGAGTTGGTGCTCATGTGGTTCAGCTGAGGGAATAGTAACTTGTTAATATGAAATAAATTGTAAAAGGTGTGTCCGTCGTGCGCAGCGTGTCTGATGATGGTCATTTTGACCTTAGGCATTACATTAATTAGTAAGCATAAACCTTAGCGAATTCCGAAAAAATATACATTTCGAAGAATATCTTGACGTTGCATTTATCATATATTTGACCAAACTACAACACATCTTTAATCATGTATCTCTTCAGTCGACCATTTATCATTTGTAAAAAAAAAATAAAATTATATAATTAGGGTTCTCATACATGACATCAGAAGAAAACGTTGGACTATCAGGATAATCTCAGTTGAGTTATTAAGACAATGGATACAAAAAAAAAAAAAAAAAAAAAAAAAAAAAAAAAAAAAAAAAAAAAAACTGATAACAAAACATAAAAGTATCGCCCACGATAAACAGGTAGTAAAAAGTTTGAGCACCTCAAAAAGCATACTGTAACAGAAAACATCAAAACATAAAGGCTTTCCGCTATTCAGTTGAGACTAGATCAGATGCAATACATTATTCGCTTATCGCAATCCCATTTACAATAACTCATTGAATCCAACCAGGAAGAGTCGCCCAACAATTGGGGCAAAACAAATCAGCAAAAGAAAGAATGTTGGAAATGCTCGTTGCAGGAAAGGGATGGTTTCCAAGGGATGGCTTCCACCTTTGAGAACGCGACTTGTAATAATTACACAAGTCACGTTAGGAGGGGACTTGACATTCTTATATCGCCAATCTCCTGGGGTTCAAAGAACAACGATAAACTGGATATCTAATCGAGGGGGGCGAGAGAGACAATCTCATGACAAGAGGCACTCATATCTTGAAATCTCCAATAAGGCCTCTCCCAAGTTGTCGTTTTATTAATTTTCCTTAACATATAGAGTGCGAAGAAACCTTATTCCAACAACTGGTCAGCCACACATTCTTTTTGACATTCAGTCAAAAGTTTTTCTTTCATTTCTTCATTGAAAGTAGTATTTTTTTTTTGGAAAATATAATCTGTTTTGGAGGTTGCGGGTAGTACAAAAATTCATATCAAATTTGGCATTCTTCGCGCCCTAGTCGAAAAACGTGTTTTGGCGGAAGACTAGCAAAATACTCATGAAATTTTCATGAAACGTTTACCCTAATTACCTTAAACGTTTTACGATTAATTTAATTAAACTTGTTTTAAATAAGGAGTGTTGAATATAGTAGGCATACAATTTTCATTTCATCTGATGTAATGAGTTTTTTGAAAAATGGATACTCTAAATTGATAAACAAGTTCATTGTTTCATAAATAATATCCAATTATGGATTAAAACACTGTACAATAGATGAACCAATAGCGTTAAGGAGTGTCAAGGAAAACGAAATTAATTTTACTCATTTGTCTGTTCTGACAAGTTCATCTTCTCGGAACAGTCAAGATGAATATATTACATTTAAACTTATATATCACATTTCAAATTAGTTACTGTTTATATGAAGTTTATTACTTCAACTAAAGCGTCCTCAAGTATTTACATGAATTTACAGTAGAATAGACTATTGCCTATTTTAGGCTTAATGCTCAGCTATATTAAAATTAAAATTATTCTTAACAAGAAAAGGGAGAAATAAGTTAAATGGCTGCTATCCCTACCCTCCATCATGATTGTCTAAGTGGGTTGCCTCAACACGTCCCCGCTGGATTCGCCCGAGCGCCCACAAAGAGCTATCTCGTCGCATCAGTGAGGCGCGTGTCGGCTCGCCACGAGATCCCTAACTAGATGTGCCTCTCCCCCGACAATAGGCTTTGTAGCCGAGCTCTCACAACTCGTACTCGCCATCTCGTTATTTATTTCCCATTTGAGCTCTACTCTTGCACAGTAGTAAGCGATATTTCAATATATTAACAGATGCAGCTGTTAAAGGAGGACGTTAACAAACGACAGACGACTTGGATATGTAAATCTCCTATGAAGATAGTTCATGCGACAATATTAAAGAGTAAATAGCATGCGTGGGAGACAACTAGCTGTATTTCTAAACTTAAAAAAAAAAGCACCCATGAGCACAATGTCTCACCTCACCTGGCTAGTGGACCTCCTACATATACCAAAATTTTAAAAGTAATTTAACACAAAAAACGAATGGAAATCAACAGTGGAAAAGCTACGATACTAGCTTTTCCGCTGTTGATTTCCATTTTCCGCTGTAGAATTCATTCTCTACTCAGCCCTGAAAAAGCCATCACATGATGTGCGAAAGCTCGGCAAATATCAACAAATTGACAAGGTCCAACCCGGAAGAAGAAACGGTATATACATCTGAAGACCGTCGAAGCCTACATGAACAACACAACCCAAGCAGTTATGATCTTCCGGAATTCGATAAAAACCTTTGAGACCATAGAGGATTCCCTGGTGCTTTGATATCTTGAATCCAGGATCCTCAATTCTTAATGGTCTTCTGTATAGAGCCCCCCCCCCCCCTTGGGTTGGACATATCCGAGTGGGAGACGAGACATATAGACTGGCAGAACGTCCCACCACCGTGACACAGGATGCAGAGAGAGATCGCTCTACAGCAAGAAGGCGGGACAAGGACAGGCAAGAGCCTGCACCGCCATAAGTGTACCGCCATCAAGGCCGGGTCTCCTCCCAACAAGGTAGAGGGCGAACGGGACAGTGCCTTGCGTCGCCCACGGCTCTCCGACATCTCAAACATCTTTCCAGAAGATAACAATAGTAATGAAAAAAGGAATTAGACAACTAAAATCTACAATTCTCAAAGGTCTTTGAACAGTATTTATGAATTACAAATATCACATCAATAAAACGGATAATTTATATCAAATGTCTTATACAGAATTTACCCTTCTCTGCAGTGCCTACGCTAAGAGAAAATCAGGGGCAGTTTGAGCTAAGTAAATTATTTACCAGGTTTCATTAAATATGAATAAAATGATTAATTTGGCATAATAAAGCTATAAAGAAAACAGATGGGGTTAGGTAAGGTCACTGAAAGTTCTCCCTAGACTGAAAGAAAAAAGAGTTATAGTCTCCAATCTTCCGAGTTATATTCTTAGATTTATTCTTTAGTAAACGTCTTCCATTTATAACATGAATCATGAAATATGGAAACATTACATTTTAAATTAGCTATGTTAGATAATTCTATGTATTACAATTATAAAAATAATAATAACGAAAATATAAATCCTCTCATTCAGTCGATTAAATACAAAAACTTGTCAACACATCCCAGAGGTATTCAAAAGGAAAATTGAGCTTGAGTTCAAATGAGCAATCACATATATATGAGTAGGATCGGTCAATGTTTTTTTCTCCTTTTAACTTATTATCAGGGTACAAAAAGCTCATGTTTTTTTGGAGAAAATCTACAAAAAAAAAAAAGTAATAATAATAATAAAAAATTAACCCTTCATTGAAATACTAATACTTATTTACGATCTGGTCTATATATATATATATATACGCGTTTATATAACACAAAAAAACAACAAAATATACATTACAAAATGTATTATTTGAAACATCATTAAAATAAATGAAATCACAACTTTAGGGGCTATGACAGTTTTATTCACATTTGAAGCGATTACACGTTTTAACACTGAAGAGCTCTTCAAGGTAACATATTCCGCTAATTAATTGCCAAAAGTTACATTTGTTACGTAATCATGGGGGGGGGGGGCGTTTAGTTCGGCAAAGTTAAACACCACACGCCCACACGCCAAAGTATATGTACTCGCGCAAGCACACACTCGTATAGAATTCATTGACGAAAACAACCTGCTTCACTAATTCTGTAGGGTCTCTCCAACTCTCGCTCCCTCTCACTCTATTCTGAAAGGCGGTGGGGAAAACATGAACTTTAGGTGGTCCCGCTCAATGGAGGCAAGGTCAAAGTAGGAGTAAAAACGTTTGGTAGGGAGAACTTAAGGCTAACAATTCTTTAATACCAATTGCTAAGTGACCTATTCAAGGACTGAGCCAAGAATTTTTTTTTTTTTTTTTACTTACTTTTCAATAACTGCGAAATGTTAAATTAAACTTAATTGTAAAAAAAAAAAGTCTTGGAGAAATGGAAGCAACTATTTACAGATCCTGTAATAAAANTGAATTAATGATTGAATAAAAAATTATTTTGAAGCTGAGTAGTAATAAAGATTGCAAGCAGAATCAATAAGAAGTAGCATTTCGAAATTAAATCACCCTTATGGCCTAGAGGACAACAAAGTATCACTCTTTCTTTCAGTACTCGGTTGTGGGTGGACACCAAGGATCAGTTGTACCAAAAGTACATCACTCATACACAATCATAAACACACATGTACGTACCTATACTACCTCTCTCTCTCTCTCTCTCTCTCCCTCCCTACCCCCGCCTCATTCACTCACTCTCTTTCACACACAGACACGCGCGCCCGCACATTTGTAACTCCTAGGAAAATGAGAACTTTTCTTTAACTAATTCTAAAATTCGGGTTCGTTATTAACTAAGCAGCCTGCAGATTCACACGTGTCGATATGGTTGAGTGCATAATTATTCGAGAACTTCCCATGAGTTTCTGGAAGCACAACAAAGCCATAGAGGTGGTACCTTACTACAACTTCAGAATAACTTGGCACCATAAAACTCAGGGTGAGGGTTGAGGCTAGGGTGGGAAATAAATTAGCCAAAGAATTAATCAGCTATTTTTTCATTAAGTGATGACAATTAGAACCAGTTATAAAAATTATGCACTACAATTTTTTTCTATATATATTTCACAACCTATTCAAGCATTTATACACGTGTTTTCTGGCGGCCAACAAAACATATTAATATTTATTGTTTTATTATATTTATACTTCATTAATCATTTTTATTCAACAATTAAATAAAATAAAAAATACATATTTTCAAATTATTTTCTGTCATATAAAACTAGGAAGGCTTACAGTTTAAGTTATCCTAACATTACCCAACACATTACCCATATTTTGGAGTACATAAATTTGTATGTATATGAAATATATAATATATGTGTGTGTGTGTGTGTGTGAAATATATAAATCCAAAAGCACATAGACATAAAAAAATAATTTTTAAACAAATAAATAAATCACCTTAATATTATTCGAATTTTTAAGATATTAAATAATACGATAAAGAGACGGGGATTAAAGGATTCAATGCAATGAAAAAATAAATAAATAAAGACTCAATCGAGAAATGCTCAATTCAAAGACTCAAGATATTCCTTGAAGTGAAATCCTGTCGATACAGCCGCAATGGAGCTGTAACCTCGTGGGCAATGCAATGGTCCAACCAATCTGTCAGGCCAACAGTTGGCATCTCGGAGGTCATACCACCAAGAAGATTGACGAGGCTCAGCTACAGCCAGACATCTGAGTCAGCCGGCCAGGGAAGGACAACTGACCTGGGAGTAGGCGGTATTGTCTCCGAGGCGCCTTTCACACCTCCGCCCAACATCCGAGTCGAAACACGGAGGGGGAATGCTGAATCTAAGCAGGTTTCCCATGTTTCGGTAAAGATAGACATGGATAGGAGTAAGTGAGGAAATTTATTGGAAAATTTCAAATTCTCGTATAAAATAAGACCACTAGTTTGATGTCCGGGAAGAAATATTTGGGAAAGAAAGGAAAGACGCCTTATTTGGGGAAAAGCTCGCTAACCATGGTTACATTAGTAAAAGTATTCCTTAATATGCGTTTTTCTTAGAAAAGTTACATTATAATGAAAAATTACATGTCATATATATATATATA
>KZ806901.1:730760-741705 GCA_000696205.2 Oncopeltus fasciatus | reverse complement strand
TATATATATATATCCGTATCTTTACAGTACTTAGAAACTTAGTACTGAGTAGATAAAGATTGTTAATATATAACTGCGATAAACCACAATATTTAGGTGAACAGGAGTGAGTACTTATCCTGCAACCCATATATATTTTTTAAGAATTTATTTGGGAAACTCCGAAATTGCTGAAACTCGATCAATACATAACATGATATTAAGTTAAAGTTATAAATGAGATAATTAATGTAGTTTACCGTTCAAAAAATCAAAATATTGAAAGCTTATTTATGATGTCATCATTTAGTTTCTGTTTGACGAACATTTTTCAAACAGACTCAACTATTTAGAAGCCAATTTAATTATACCTTAAATTTTTATTAAATTTAATTTAATTTTTAGCAGTTGACTTGGCATGTTTACTGTAGTACATGAAAACTTCATTAAATTTATAAGCATTTAAGTAGTTTTCACAACACTGAATTGCTAAAAGAATATAAGAGCGTAGGACTTCACAATCATCGGAATTATCTACACTTCCTTCCCCCAAGTTGCACAACGTCAAACAATAGTATCTTATCTCGCTCGTTCATCTACCTCAGGGCCAAATAAGGTATGAGTATTTCTCTACAGAGGAACCTCCACAAAGTAAGCGAAAGTTTGTCAAGATACATTTGGCAGTGAAAGAAGATACTGAAAACAGCATAAGAATTGTTTACAAGATTGATATCGTTAATAGAGCTATAGGAACGTTCAACAGTTGCTGGATTAGTTTACTGCAGTGCTTCCAGATAGGTTGCCATCCCATTCTAGACATCCATGGCTCAGGGCAAGCTTTATTCTTTATCTATATAAGCTTGCCCAGAGCAATATATACATATACACACCCTATTTATAATTACATTCATAATCATATACTTTCTGCAGCATGAAGAATCTCACCGGAGCGAGACGAGGGGCATGGAGAACCACCTTCTCGCTCGGTAAGCGAGAGCAAGCTTCAACACCGCACCCCCCCCCCCCCCTCGCTACAAATACTTCGGCGGACGGGGGTAGAAGATATACGACGTCCTGGTTTAGCCGGGGACAGATGGCAGAAGGGGCTTAGCTGTCGACCGACAGACTTATCGGGTTAGCCGTGCCCTGCCAAAGCAGGTCGTATATCAATTCCTCTGAGTGATATCTCTGTCCGACCTAACAATACAATAACAAGTGCCTGTTAAAAATACAACGTGTATGCCCATAAATCTCATCAAACTCTCTTCCATGAAGGTCAAAATCAAAGACTAAAATAGAAAAGAAAGTAACAAACGCACATTATTAACTGAAAAACATATTAAAGAATTTCACAGCATTTCACTCGAGTTAAAAACACAATGAGCAGAAAATAAATAAGATGTAGGTCACGCTTCATTCATTCGAATTTGTGTAATCTAAAATATTATGATTTTACTTATAAAAACAATTTTATTTTTCATTTATTACTTAATGATAATACCAAATATTTCTTCATATCTTATTCTCTCTCTCTCTCTCTCTCTCTCTCTNTATATATATCCCTTTTTATTTAGAAATTTAATTATTTCAGAAAAAATTGTATTCCAGTACACATTCAGAGAAAGGCTTCACATTATAGTAGCTTACACAATCCGAAAACTAACCATAGGCAATGATTTTTATTCTAATTTAAAAAGAAAAGTATGCATAAAGAAAGATAAAAATAATACGTCATTTTGCTATACAGAGGGAGAGCATGTTCAAGACCGTTAGAATAAGAAATAGGAATGAAATCAGACGAAACAAAAGAAAAAGAAGAACAAGGGGTTTGACGAAAGAGGAAACGTAGAGATGACGTCAGGGAACTCAGGAGACCTGGCGTAGGCAGGGACCTCGTTGGGCATTCAGCTTGAGCGGCTCGTTATCTAACGATTTCAGTCCGCCATTGAGTCCGCCTGCCCCTGACACCTACAGACTTGCACAACTCCATCCCTTTGTGTCACCTTCCTCGGAGTCACTGCTCAGCAGACAATCAATAATCCATACATTACAGCGTGGATGGTATAGCAAGTTTCAGGACAGAATGAACGTAATTCCTTGAGAACTGATTATTTTAGAAGTAAAGTTCTTTAGAGGATAAAAATAATAAAATAAACAACAAAAGGACTAAAAATTGTGGCAATACCAACTTTCAATGTAACTGGGTCACATACCACGCAAAATGCGGGCGATACATTACAATAGAAGTCAAATTCAAATTCCTCTTTATTCCAAACAGCTCATATAATTCATTTTTACTTGAAATCGGATGAGAGAGAAAAGGCTTTATAGATAAACAATAATTTTAAATCGTGATATCCTCCTTTTCTTTAATTTATAAGAAATAATAGGAAAAAATGTTATATACTAATTTATATATTTATTTTTACGAATCCCCCCCTTCCTTCTTCCTCGAGCTATTGGTGATTTTTACTTTAACTCTTATCCCCCCCCCCCTCAAACATATTAAATAAAATTAATGACGTAATCTTAAGTTAAGTATGCTGCTCATTAAAGAAAATTGGAAAATCTACCAACTATAAGCTAAGAGTATTTCTGAGTGACAAAATACTCCAAGAGATCTTCCTAAGGCAAAGGTAATGCTCTCAAAACTCATTAAATTAATACAAATGTACAAGAAATAAAACTATTGAGACAATTCGCTAGAGACATGAACTGACAATTAATAGATATCTAAATTTAAAATTTTAATAATTATTCATGAGTCATATTTTACGTTAATTTCCTTATTTCAATCTAAATTGAGCAAAAATTTTGTAAATTGATTAGTAGTACAATTAATTATCTATTATAAAATAAATAGGTTCAGAATATAATTACATCATTATATATACATATAAATGTGTGTGTATATATATATATATATATATATATACGCGTTTATATAACACAAAAAAACAACAAAATATACATTACAAAATGTATTATTTGAAACATCATTAAAATAAATGAAATCACAACTTTAGGGGCTATGACAGTTTTATTCACATTTGAAGCGATTACACGTTTTAACACTGAAGAGCTCTTCAAGGTAACATATTCCGCTAATTAATTGCCAAAAGTTACATTTGTTACGTAATCATGGGGGGGGGGGGCGTTTAGTTCGGCAAAGTTAAACACCACACGCCCACACGCCAAAGTATATGTACTCGCGCAAGCACACACTCGTATAGAATTCATTGACGAAAACAACCTGCTTCACTAATTCTGTAGGGTCTCTCCAACTCTCGCTCCCTCTCACTCTATTCTGAAAGGCGGTGGGGAAAACATGAACTTTAGGTGGTCCCGCTCAATGGAGGCAAGGTCAAAGTAGGAGTAAAAACGTTTGGTAGGGAGAACTTAAGGCTAACAATTCTTTAATACCAATTGCTAAGTGACCTATTCAAGGACTGAGCCAAGAATTTTTTTTTTTTTTTTTACTTACTTTTCAATAACTGCGAAATGTTAAATTAAACTTAATTGTAAAAAAAAAAAGTCTTGGAGAAATGGAAGCAACTATTTACAGATCCTGTAATAAAAATTTTTATTGCAAAGGAAAATCAGTCGAAGTCCTAATTAAAGGGAGAAGGGTGGGAAAACTGATTGGCAACTAAGAATTGCAAAATTAAAATGCCTTTGGGGAAAAGCAGGACAGTGTAGTCAAGAATATAAAGCTAGAATGTGACCCAAACACATACAAAAAAAAAAAAAAAAATAGCTAAAGACACTTGAGAATATTAAAATTTCACGAGTTAAGCACTCTTAGAGAGAGAGGCGCCCCACCATACTTATCCATATTGAAAACCTCAACCAGCACAGAACTCATTCCAAGTACACCCATGCATTATTCAAGGCTAACACATATGCTGCTGGCAAACATGGCAGTTCGCTTCTTCAACTTTAACACGGGCACACTCCCCCAAGTTCAAGCGCCCCGGAGAAGCTAAAGCTATTCTTGGTTGTCTCCCACCGAGCTTCCCAACTTTACTTCTACTCTACTCCTCGCCCCCTTAATCAGTACCTCACAAGGTCAAATTTCATTCCTCTACACAGTAAAATATGCAGAAATAAAAAAGTAGCCCGAACCACTCTATAGTACTTTATGTAAGGCCTTTACATTTGAACTATTACAACATTCAATCATTAATAAATGCGACGAGTTTCCTAGCCTTTCTGAATTGTTTTGTTAAATTTCTGTTTTAAATTTTTATCATTAGTTCACAGTTTAATAAAACACAGATTGATCATTAGAATAAACTAACTAAAATTTGTAATAAAGCCTACCTACCTTCCGCACACACTATATTCATTCTCACTCCACCTCGAATTTTTTTTTTTTTTTTTTTGTCACTGCACGTGTTATTGTACAAATTTGAAGTGTGTCCATATAGTTCAATATATAAAAAAAACTCTAATATTATTTAAATCATACTTTTTAGGCTTCCTTATTTTCTATCAAAACCTGACGCCTCTTCAGGAGCTTAATATACATTCAGTAGATATAGAAAAAAAAAAGAAAAGTATTTATAGATTAAAGATATAGACTTGGTGGCGAAAGGTTTTAATTTTAATCTGTAAATATAGGTTTTTGTATTTCCGTACACAAAATTATATATAAAAGTATCCATTAGACTACTAATAGAAGTCTAATACGCACTAGTTGAGCAAACTAAAATTTTAAGCAAAATAATAGCATTTTTGTAATTTTTTCTTACCATTGTCCTCTATTTTATTTATCTAAACATTTAGCTTCATATGACCATGATTTGATAACATTTGAGCTACTTTAAAATCAATTTATAAGATTAATCATTATACTATTGTCAGAGAAAAATATTTCATCAGTGCAGCATAGAATGAAATTCCTTAAGATGCCTTCTCAATTTTGATACGTAATAAAAAAAATTTCAATCAACAAAATTTACAATGTGGAAATCTCTTTCGAAGAACCTGCCGTTTCATATAAACTCTGAATTGCTTTAATCTTGAATTCCTGAATCTGTTTTGGTTTTTTTCTAGACTTTTGTCACGCGTATTCTGCTTACGGACTGTGAATAAGAGTGGGCGCGAGCGCCTGAATTGGCTTTTCACGTAAATTATACAACCAAAATCTGTAAACCAAACCAATCTCGAGCTCATTGAATCTAATAGCCATTGGAAAATAACTTAAGTATTTAAGACAATTAATGAGAGGGAATAGAGTAAAAAAATTTATCTGTCCCAGCCAGGAATCGAACCTGGATCTCCTGCTATCCGGGCCGGTGCATTTACCACTTATGGTACCAGGACGCGCTAGATATCTCATTAAATTCCCTCTACACTATCGAGAGCCTAACCCACGAGAAAGACGAGTACTTCGTCTTAAACTCGAAGGAACTGACATTGTCAAGCTATTTGTCGACTCTCGTCATTTACTTTATTTAATTTTTCTTTATAAATATTTCATTTGGTTGTGGTTTTTTATCCCACGTAAATTTTAGATAGATTTTTTTATTCTATTCTCTCTCATTAATTGTTTAAAATTTACGTGGGATAAAAACCACAACCAAATAAAATATTTATTGAGTATTTTAGTTAGATTTCAGCGCTTTTTTTAAGAGCTTAAGATGAATGAACTCTTAAGATCCATTTAGCCGAAGTTCAAGTCCTCCCAAGTGGAGGAAAACAGCCCAAGGCTCCCTCTAATCCTGGCGAGGAGTGGTCTAGTTTCAGATGAGATCGTATGAATGAACATATCGATCCGAAGGGCCCGGACAACACCCCACCAGTAGAGCCGGCCTTAATATAAATACGTAAGCACGAGAGAATTGAATGGCAAGGGCGGCTAGTCCATTGATCGCGACCACCTTGCATGCACACCGGCCCTTCGTCGGGGGAACCTCCTCGACATGCAAGACTCCCCTGGATAAACGGCCTTCATTTAATTAGTGAGCGGGCTTGGGGACAACTCCCGCCTGACCATAATCCATACGTTCTTGGGGAAATGTACGCCTCCCCACTTGCGGACCGAAATAAGGACTTTGCACCTGTGAATTGTAGCCGGGAGAACACCGTAACATATAAGTCAAGAGGTAAGCAACAAGCTCAAGCTGCACTAAAATCAGAAGACTAAGACTAAGACGGTGCGAAAAGATAAACCAATTTCCCTTAAATAATAGGGAAATAAGGAAAGTGTCAAAGAGATGGCTATTTAACGCGTTCGAGGATGTTAATATTAGCGTGAAAATATGAAATGAGCGGTGAAATGATAAATAGGATATAAAAAAACTACTACCTTAGAATAATCCTGTATCATGACTTCATGATTCGATACCTGTAAGAATTACTTAAGCCTTTAAAAAAAAATGTATCTCGACTCATTAAGACAATAATTGCGAGATACCCAATTGCCTTCAATATTCTCCTTCAGAAAGTTCACATTTGTTGTCAATTTGTGAGCAGGTTTTAATGAAAACGTGTGTTTCACTATCAAATTGATTATTAAAATATTTTAGATCTCACCAGTTTGTGTTATTAGACTATAGGATTGAATTTTTATTTATTTTTTTTTTTTAGTTCGGGAGTCATTAACGCTTCTAAGAGTGATTTTTTAGTAGCAGAAGGCACTAGAACTATCATTGAAATAAACCTTGTGGGGAAGACAATTTTTTGCACCAGATTAAAGAATTGTAGTTCATCTCCAACCATGAAATTTTAAAAGACAGTTCAATAAGTCCCCTTCAACATCTACACAAAACAGGAATATGAAAGCTGGGAAGGAAATATTCCCTTCCAAAAAAATACAGCTCGATTGGCAGAGAAAAAAGAAAATGTCTATCACGAAGGAACAGCGTAAACTAAGTCGATTCCCTATGTTTCATTGAAGATACAAAATCGAAAAAAGGAAATGACTCACATTTGCTCTTACAAGAACAAGAGGACAGTCAGGATATATAAGGTAAGAAAAATAACACTGACTCTAGACTGTTTGAGAGTAGAGGGAGGAGTGGTCTGGACGTAAGAGTAGGGAAGCTCCCAACATTCAAGTTACATTCTGTAATTTGCGTATTTAGATATGTTATAGAACATAAACATCATATAAGAAATTGTTTTCGCACATTATGTTCTATACATTTTGTCATAAAACTAATAATGTAATATTGATAATTTTTTAATTTGGTTTTCCTCTGCCTCCCCACCCCCTACCACCCTAACTTGATTTTTACAACGAATTAATTCATTCATGTGTTTTATTTACATATTATAGTTTTTGTGAATGAAATTTATTTTAGCTATCCTCAAGAAGGACCTGTAAAGAAACGAGGAACTTTTTACAATTCAAGACAGCACCAACTTATAATTCTAGTTGATTTCTTAAGGATAAATCTGTTAAAATAGTATATAAGCCGTACAAAAAGTAAGAGGGATCACTTAAGTAGGAAATATCACAGCAACAGACAGAGACACAAGATGTAGCTAATCAAATGCCAAAACTATAAAACACATATAAATATAATGAATGTGTTTCATAAACAGGATATTAGTATGGATGGTATTAGATGCCTCTTGTCTTCTAGGAAAGTTGTTAAGGCCGGTCTATTGTGTTAACAGGATGAGTCAGGAGGAAGAGTGAATACGAGATGGAATAAACAAGCGACGAGACACTCCCCCCCAATAGCCGATTGACCTCTAACACAATAGGCCTGGTATGAACACTTATCAGAGTCCGACCATAACTAGGACTTACATTATTTATAAGGTCGGTGCTTCATTGGATCCGTTCGGTTTCGAAAACCTGGTGCTGCGGGTTCAAATCCCGCCAAGGGCAAGCTTTTGTCGTTAAATAAAAGCTTGTCCTGAACCATGGATGCATTAAGTGGAATGACAACCTGTAGATACCCCCTCCCTCCATGACCCGAAGTGGTTGAAAAGAAGGCCAATAAAATTTGAGAGCTCACTTGGCTGAGGTATTCTCTAATGGCCTAGTTTTGATCCCAATGATAGATTCAAGTATATGAAAATTCTGCGGAAAAGTACTGTTGAATACTAGTCCGAAATATACATACATAAGATGAACATAAATCAAGTTTTAAATTATATTCTTATTATTGATTGAACGGGACTCATATCAATAGATTAAAGCTGTTCCACATTAAATAAATAAGTATCAAATTGATCGAAAATCGTTAATCAGTCCCCTCGTCTGAATAGGTAATCTCAGGGAGACAGATTATCCCAATTCAAGCTTTGTAATGTGAAATTAATATGCTAACCATAAACAGGCCTTAACCTAGTAGAGAATGTTATGTTATTTTAACCTTTTTTTTTTTAAATTAGCTAAATGGCTCTAAGTTCGTTTTGAATTCATATTTAAATTGAGTTCATGATATATATTGCAAATAATCTATATTTTTTTAAATTTGAAAAAACGCAAATGCTGAGTTATATATATTATTTATCGTATGTGTGCAGTGGTAGACACGAAATTGGAGAGGGATGAGGGGTAATAAATTACATTAGATGTTCCATAATATCCGACACACACCAGACAGTGCCATCGATAAGGGACAGCATTAGGACCGTCATACAAAACACTGGCCTGATCTGTCAATGCCTTGTCTATTTTCAACCCCCCCCCCCCCCCTCAATAAAAAATATCTAAAAAGAGAGGGCAGGAGGAGAAAGGGGGAGGGGGGCGCCTCTGCGACATGAATGGGGCAGAGCACACCCCATTGATCACACCACTCCCTCCCCACTACAGCCGGCGGGGCCCCCTCTGACCTCCACGCCATTGATCCGCAAGCGGAGCGATCCACGTCGGCCCCAGCTCTAGTAGTGCTCGTACTTCCTAGAAAAGGGGTCTGCCACGGCCTGGGGTTGGAAGCAGAAAGGGAGAGAGAGCCAGCAACTGTGAAGGGGATCTGTAACACTGGAGAAAACACACACACACACTGTCAGAAAGAAATCAGGAATCCTGGGGGGAGAAGCAAAAATATTACTTAACAAAGCAAAAAACCAAACCACAACTTTAAAATATTACTTAACAACCACAATAATGAAGTAACTTTTCTTTAAGTAGGTTAAGTTAAGGTATTATGGCCATTTATTAGTTCCCTTTCGGAACCAGAATTTTCTGAGCCGATCGAACTACAACACTTACACCCAATTATTGAAAATATGTTTCGTATTCAGTTTTTCAAATTACAATTTCAAGCCATAACAGTTTATTTTGGGAAAACTCCTATATAAACACAACTAAACTCCTACTAGCAAACGATTAAGGGGCTTCCTTTATGAGTAGTCCTCATAAACCTTATTGGATGTACTCGCTTCGGCGGTACATATACTAAACCTTATTGGTTAGTCGAAAGAGGTGTCCACGCGACTTTGTAAAGATATGAGCAGCTTTTGACTGATATTGTCTGAACAATAGCTGCATTTTCGCTTAACAAAGATATACTAACACGAGTAAACGCATCATACTCTCGGGAATAATAGACCTAGAATGCAATGACAATACAGTCGCAAAAATGCTCACACACCAAAGAAGGAGTGTGATAAAATGATTGGATTTACCATAATTAACGAAAAGTTAAAGACAAGGGGAGTACGATGACTTGAGGACCAGACCAGTTCGGGAAGGGGCTAATTGAAGGATGCCATTTGGTTACTTCGTCTGAAAAAGGAAGCAGGAATACTTAGAAATCCTGTTGAGAATCTTCTAAGCACGCCTCAACACTTCCACGAAGTTATAAAAGCAGCTCGCCAGCGGCCCCCACGTCAGTGATATGTTAGACTCCGTCTATATCAGTTTCCGTGTAATATAGCGTCTCAAAGCCTCGGGCTGGTTTTAGCCTCTGCAGTGCCGCTAATAGTAAAGTGATAAGTGACAGTACTTAACAAGTTATCTTGAGGCCTCTTTGTAAATAAGCATATTAAATTAATTTGTACACATTTATTAATTAACTGTAAGTAATTTAAATTTTCTATTTTTTTTTTTTTGTTAGTTAATAAGAGCAGTATTCTTGATTGCTATCAGTAATTAGTATATATAATTATTTGTTATAATAAATTAACTTTAAATTTATCTTTGTTTTTTATTATTATTGAACCGTAGCACATAACAGAACATTTAAAACAATATAAGTTCAATACCTATCATGCATAACACTCTCTCAATGCATGATGAAGGTTGAAGTTCATTCAGGGATATAGGCAACAAAGTAGGTTTATGAGAATAATATAAAGGAAAATAACCTAAAAAAAATACATACCAGCTGCCAATTTAATTCTATATATTCTGTATTGCTAGACTCACCTGAAAACAAAAAAAAAAAAAAATTATAAATACAGAGTGTCATGATGGGGAAGTGGTGGGGTTAGATGGAGTGGAAAACCCCTAAACTTGAATGGGGGACACGGGTAATCCATTTACAGGAGCCTCGTCTGGAAGCGGGACTCGTGTCTGACCTAACTCTCCTTAATATCCAGAAGGGCCTGAGGGCTACATTAGGGAGGGAACGACGGATGTCACTTAGGGCTAATACCATACATGCGATCATTGGGGTCCTAAACCACACACCGCAATAACAATAATGTTAAATCTCATTTTAAATTCAGATCATTATGTCTCCTTTTTAATGAATTACCATAAACATTTTAATTTCATATTTAAACTAATATGAAATGGTTCGTGGGGAGGGGAGGGTCCGATTTTTGAGAGAGCCCATCGGAAAGCAACCAAGACTCTTCAAGAGAACGGATAATTTACCAAGATAGATGAACAATGAAGACAAGTGTATGCCGTTAACAAAATACTTATTTGGAATGTTTTTACAGAATAACAGTAATTGTTAATTTAAAACAAAAAAATCGAAAACAGAACTTGGGACTATATTAAACTCCATCTCATGTTCAAACTTTATTTATATATATATAAATAACCATA
>KZ806901.1:712830-730742 GCA_000696205.2 Oncopeltus fasciatus | reverse complement strand
ACAATAGAATATATATATATATACAGAGAGAGAGAGAGAGAAAGAGAGAGTGAGAGAGAGATATGGTTGTGACCCAACCTTTAGATGAGGCCCAAATGGAAGGTTTGAAAGTCAAATCTACCCGCGGGGTATATTAAGTTACTTTGAAGAAATTCCATCATCCAAATACTAAAGGTTAAAAAGCGAATCACAGATGGAAAATGGACTGCTTTTCATAATCACACAATAAATTATTAAAATCCATTAGAAAAGGATAGCAGACGAATAAAATTGAAAACTGCTATCTGAAATTGTTCCTCATATACTTTTTTTTCCTTCCTTACATCAATCTTAAAAAATTAACTCTTTATATCTTCAGTAATTCAATACAGGAAAATACTATTAATTTTAATATATTATTCATCAACTGTAATGAATAATATAATAAAATTAATAGTATTTACCAACATTAAATTATGTATATAATGATATACTACTCACGTTTCTCGCACATTACATTTTTAAAAAAATAGAATTAACTATTGACTGTTACAAATAAATCTTCCACTCAATAGAATTTATAACATGAATATACTTGTTATAAATTCCATAAATAATGTATATACGCGGAAGGGAATTCATATGTCAAAAAATCACATAATGATAACAACAAAAAAAAGAATGAAAAAGTCCATCAGGCAAAAGTAGTTTAAACTAAGCAGATGTCCCATGGTCTCACTGATGGACATAGATTAGATAAACTGTCCAATTTGATCTTCAGATTCTGAAAATGATAATTATGGTAAAAGGTAAGAAAGTTGAGGCTGGCCTCGGTCTATCTGGGAGAGTAGGGTAAAAAGAGCACTAAGCATTCTTCGTAAATATGTTATAAAACATAACACAAAAAAAGTCCGCTACAACACAGGAGCTGAGTAAACAAAGGGATCAATCGACATCTTGGTTAATGAATACGTCCAAATAAAACTTCATCCCGTCTCTATTCACAATATCCTTCCTTGGACGTCCGAAAAAATACAAAGGAAAACATGAAAAGTCAGGCATACAAGAACTGCAAAACTAGGCGAATTTCACATTTTGTATTGCAATGAATACAAATGAGAATAAACAACCGACCTTATAAGAGCAAATGTCCCCCCCTGAGAATGGAATTAGACCTATCAGAAGAGGAAAAGCGGCGGGAGGTGCTCACCCATCGTCCTTATTCGTAAATTCCTTCCCTAATATGCGTTTTTCGTAAAAGTGTAAAAGAAAATCGGCGATGTTACGTCAATTACATTCTGTAGGCGTTTCCGTAACTCAAATAAGAGCGAAGGCATTAAGATTATAAATTTCGATACTAATACTTTCTTTTAAAAAATTTCGTAATGTACCTAAGTTATAGAATATGAATGTCATAAAATTGCAATTTACACTATCTTTTAAATTTATTTGCCCCTATTAACCCTCCCTCCTCCGGACTAATTTCAACCATGAACAAACTTATCAAAAAGTTTGCTAAAGGAACCTTAAATGCTAATTTGGTTTAATTAGTTAAAAATTTCGGATATAATATATATGTATAAATACATATTTTTTTTTTCTCGCAATTCATAGTCTTGGTTTCACCATTTTAAAAATATGTATTATACACTAATATTAATACTTAGCTAGTACTTACTTAATATTTTAGTACTTAGCTTCTCTTAATAAGAATCTCAGAAATTTGAAAGAAATTTTTCATAAGTAGTAGAACGATTTCTTAATATAAAATCTCATGGAATTGGGAGATACACAAGCCGATTTGATTAAGTGAAGTGAGTGAGCGTCAGATATTTGAATATCTTTACTTAAAATTTCAATTTCAGGTAAACGCCGGTAACGAAGTTACGGTATTTCTGAATAGTTAAGTATAAAAAGACAAATAATTTTAATAATCTTATGTTAAAAGCTGCTCTAAATCGTTGAATGATATTTTTATATTAAAAAAAATTTTTGATTTCCAAGTTGGAAATGTGAAAATGCTAATAATTATCGAGAGAAAAAAATACAAAGTTCTGACGCCTATAGCTTTATGTTCAATTTCTATTATTTAGGTGAACTTCTATTCATGTGAAAATTATCGATTCACTTGATCTATAGAATTCTACCCAATCATTATTAAACTTTTATTTATTTATTACATTCTGTTAAATAAAAACATTTTGTATTTTGATTACGGAAGACATGGTCTGTGCTAGTGGATTAGGATGGTATGGCAGTTTACTGTGGAAAAGGGTGAAGCGGAATCCAATCATAGAAGTTTTATTTCATTTTTTAACTGTAAAACAAAACAGTTAGAAGGAAGCAAAATATTATGTCGGTGACCTCGATAACTACTCATTAAAATATAAACCTCAACTAAGCTAAACTTCCAATTTTGCATATTAACTATATCAGTCAGCTTTTCTATAAAATATAATCGTCACATGATCAGTTTCGTTGCGAAAGCGAAAATTGAAGCTACTAAAGCACTTACACAGCCTGGCTTGCTTGTGAAGACACACATTGATATTTAATGAATGTGATCTCGTAGCAGGATTGGAAATAATAAAAATCAATTCCTTCACGAGAACTACGTTCTAACGGAATTTGTAAAAGATTATGAAGGACTCAAGTTGGAGATCATGTCTAAGTTCAGTTGCATGCTAGCTAACTTATCTCACAAATCTTGGATTTACGGTTCAAATGATTACCCCAATGCTCATGTTACGTCATTAGTATAATCTTCAGTGCATTTTAATACAGCACAAAATAAACACTTCTATTTTTTTTTTTAAATAAGACTATTAATTGCTACCTGCTAGAAGGAGACATAACTATTTTCAAATTAAAGCTAAAAAATGGATCTCTTCGAGAAAAAAAAAATGCACAGCATTTTACAATTTTCTTATTCCATCTTAATCTAAAGGTTAGGAAAGTATAGCGAACGGTCAACAAATTCAATATCGGCATATAGTAGATTTACTCACATTGGAAACATTTCTCTGATATTCTATTTCGGTGAACCTAAAATATGGTACGTACAAATATATAACAGTGTGTGTAAACAATAGAATATTGTTCACGTAGGCTTCGTCGGTCGTCAGATGTATTTACCATTTCATCTTCCGGGTTGGACCGAGTCAAATTGTTCTTATTTGCCGAGCTTTCGCACATCATGTGATGGCTTCTTCAGGGCTGAAAAGAGAATGAGCTTTTCTTCTCTTTTCAGCCCTGAAAAAGCCATCACATGATGTGCGAAAGCTCGGCAAATAAGAACAATTTGACTCGGTCCAACCCGGAAGATGAAATGGTAAATAGAATATTATTAAATTACATCGCTGATAAGACATTAATCTATATAATATTGAATGTAAGGGCGTCAAGTGATAAGGTTCATTAGCATGCAGAGAATATCACGTGTTGAGATCCTACATTGGGCTATATCTCTCCCACGTGCTGGGGCAGATCCGACATGAGTGGGTCATAGCAACCATTGTTAATCAGCTCCATAACTTGGAGTGGATGAACCACCAAGGACTCGCATTGACTCCAGTGGCGATAGGACTTTCTTAAGCTGTTACGATGCACGCAAGTATACATGTAAAAGGAATAATTTTAATGAATTATGTGAAACCACAACACTGATGAGTAATAAGACCGAACTAAGATTAAAAAAGGCTCATTTTGGGGCATATAAAGTCATAAATCTTAATTGAATAAAGAAATTTTCACACAATATTTATTAAACTCAGCAGAATATATTTTAAAGAAGCTATAATATGGTGCGTACAAATATATAACAGTGTTTCATTAGTAATTAGGAAGGATATTTCTTATTATTTTCAAGCTCTATAAGTTATCCTAAAATGAGATAACAACTGGTAATAAAAATTGGCAGAGAAGTTATTGATGCAATTTAAAAATGTTATATGAAACTTTCAGTGGTTTTATCATAAATACATCTAAAGCAAAGAATTCAAAGAGAACTTGGTTGCTTGATCATGAATAAAATAGATTGTTAACTAATAAAGCGTAATAATACAAAGCTCAATTGGATGGTTTAGACAAAACTGTGTGTTATTCTATTATTAAACGACAAGTTTAGAATCAATGAACTAATTATTACATGTGTTATTTTTTCTATTGCGAAGAAGCAGGTAAAGCTCAAATCTACTTCAGTTTACAGAATGCAGTTAATTAATAATTTATTTATTAATTACATTCCGTAAAATAAACTACATTTCGTATTTACTAGCTATGTTATTTTATTGGTTGAGAATTACAATAGCATAGGATCAGAACGGCCAGTGGCACAACTCCAAGAAGAAAAAAATAGATAATAATAATAATTAAAACAAATGAAAATCACTTCACTTGGAGAAGGGGCCCATCGACCCCGCTCACGATTAATTCAGGCATCGAGGCCCAGGAGGTCGCGAGGGGCCATCTCCGATGTCATCAGGAGAATGGGATAGGAAAAGAGAAGACGACAGGAATTATACGGGATCGGCATAGGAAAGCACCATATGCCAAAGAATAGCTTTAACGAGTACCTTTGTGTCCTGGACAGTCTGTTTTCCTCCCCCAAACACGGACACGGAGGCCTCGGCATCCAATACGCCTTCCCCAGACACTCCGACATACCTCATGGAAATGAGGCGGCATTCTCGCGGGTCAGAGACAATAAGACACGGGGAGGACGTCTCGCTCAGAGTGTCATTCAAACATGGGCAGAGAGAGTTTTGGTAAGATTGTTCACAACACTGATAGACAGAGTGTGGTGGACAGTCGATTAATACTCTCCAACCATTGGATATCAGGAAAGGGAGTAAGAGATATATTAGGTATGAATTGCCTAACTTAAAAGTAGATAATACATTTGATATTTGAGAGAAGAAGGAAGTATGTAAAGGTTATCCCAAAAAGAGGGAAGGGGGTCACTCAAACCTCAAACCTGGGGGAGTTCCATTCCATAATGCATTCCCTAGGATACGTTTTTCGAAATACGATATTTGAATTTTATATATTTACAAAATGTATAAATCATACACATATAAGTCACTCTTCATATTTCACTTAAACACAGGTCTCTGTCCGTCGGGATGGGGCCTGTGTCAAGATCAACTTAAAGTTGAATTTATTTATAAAATATGGAGGGCGCTGATAACCTCAGCAGTTGAGCGCCGTAAATCCTCCAATAAACAACTTAAACATATTAAATTAAACAAGCACATTTTAAATGTTGCGTATAACCAAGTGCACATAGTCTGTATAAAGGAATGTGAAGTAAAATAAATTTCAAATTTACTAAAAAATTATATTTTATTTGATTTAAATTATACTTTAATTAGCAAACAAATATTTGTTATTCACAATTAAGCAAAAACCAATATCAGACATAATTACAAAATTGCAATTCGTTCAAAAAAATATGCTTTTAACTATCTACATGAAAAATCCCTTAATCCCTTATTTTAAAATAATAATATTGTGACTGTTTTAATTTTATTTTATTTTATGGACAGCTAAAATTAGACTATTTAGGCCTCAAATTCACCGTAGTAAATATTTGTACTTGAATATTCCATGTAATGTAATTCCTCACTTACAAAATATTTCTTGAGTTGCATATGGGTTTTTATGTGTTGAGCTGCATAAACTCAATACTACGCCAACTCCATATTATTTTCTTTGTATTTTTAAATTTTTTTTACTTGTATTTTATACTTAAGGTAATTTCCATACCCATTCGTCAATTTTTGTTCAACAAAGATCTCAGATTATCTTTTTTTTTTTTTTTTTTTTTTTTCCCCCATTTAAAAGAAATGTAGCAAATTTCTTCTTCTTTTTTTTAAACAATTAATTAAGGCTACTCTACCATTTCTCTATAAAATTTGAAAATCAGTTAGGACCTTTTCTTAATAGTTAAATTTCGCTGAGTAATCCCTTTTTTTTTGTCAATAAAGAAACCTGTGATGCTAAATATTACGCCCACAAAAAAAAAAAAAAAAAAAAAAAAAAAATCGGGATATTGGTCCGATTTTGCTTAATAATGAGCTTAGCCTTATAAATATGTCACCCATTGTAAGAACTATTAAAATTTATGTTTCCTAACTATTTTGCTTTCTATAACTTAAGTAGGGAGACATCATGGTATTGTATTTATATCCTCTTGTCAATGCAGAAGAGAAATTTAATTAAAACATTTCCCTTGTAGACAAATATTAACTAATGAAATTAAGATTCCAAAAGATATTACGAACTACTCACTCCACAGATATAGTACAGGGTTGCTACTTGTCCTTCGAGGGGAAAAAAAAAACAGAATTCGTTTCGCATGAAATAGTTTGACTCAGTCAAAACGTGCTATATTCAACAACAAACTCTATTCAGAAAAATGTCAAGTGTCGGTACGTTTGTAACATGTTTGGTAAAGCACACGTTACATGAAGAATATATTTGCGGGTTAATGGAGACGTAGAGTCAGCCTGGTGAATCCGAACTGACAAACGGGAAAGATGAAGCCAACGAAAATCTAACAACGTAATTTTAGTATAATGATTAAATGTCGCAATAGTGAAAGCCAATATTGAAGGAGGGGATCACCATAGTAACATCGGGCCTGGCGGATAGCAGCAAGCCTTCTTCAGCTTATAATTATGTAAGATCCATTGTCTTCAGCAATATCCTACATTCCACAGAGTTCTTCGGATGCTTGAATGAATCTTAAGCAACATCGCCAAAGGAATCCACAAGGAGGTAAGCGCTTATGCTACAGAATGATGCTTGATATTCCTTCGCGGTCCAGCTGGACCCAACCACATGGGAAGCTAGAAAGGAAAGAGTGTCATGGACATCACCATTAAGGAAGGTTACCCGACCTTCTAATATTTAAAGGGGAAAAAAAATCTTTGACATAAATATGGTGATTCGTAGGTGATTGTTTAACGTAATAAATAACATGCAGAACAATATGATATTCACAACTTGAAATAATGTACTGTTCTGAAGACAGGAAAAGGGGGCGAATACTTGTCTTAAGATACCAGGTCATTCAAATAGCCCTATCAGTTTTATACTTTATGATTTTTATTACTAGAAATGCACAGGGAGCCAGAAAAAAATCTTACTTTTTCAGCCGGGAATACAACCTCCGGGTCCGGGAGACCCTCCTACTTTGCGGGTTCGATTCCCGGCTGAGGTAGTACAATTTTTCTTCTGGCTCTGTGCATTTTTTTTAGTAAATTTAGCGATTTTAGTAAGTTATGATTTTTATTTTTATTCAAGAGCCTTTGCTACTTAGTGAATTCCAGTTGTAAAAAGTTGTAATTTTACCCATTCAAACAAATGTTATCCTTTATGAAAAAAGAATTAATTTTAACAGACATCTTTAAGCGTTCGAACCGACTAGTTAAAAATTTTTTCAGTAGAAACTCGAATTAGGAGATTTTATTCAAAACAAAATTGACCTAACTGGCTGATTTGTGTATAAACTCTTTTAAAAGCGATTGAAGCTGAGCGAAAAATATACACCGTTTTTGGAAAAAGTGCCATCTCTGAGCGAAAGGGACAGTTTTGGTTTGCATAATTTCTTGTAGGCGACGAGGCACTCGCTTGGGCCAGCCAAAGGTCGTTGATTTAGAGGAAGTTCGAAGAATAATTGACTTGGATCCTCGCCAAAGTTGTTCAGAAGCCTTACAACTTAATAATTCTCCAACCAGTGTCCGGAATTATCTCCATCAACGGGGAATAATGGATAAAAAAAACTGGATAAATATGCTCATAACTTTATACTCATAAACTTGCGGAAGCCGATAAGGTAAGCCGCTTAACAACTGCATAATTTGAATCATTTATTGATCAGTCATTTGAATCAGTCATTGGTTGTCGGCTGATGAGCCAAAAAAAAAGTATTTTTAACAATTGCGTATAGGTTAGACGATTGCAGGTAAGACAATAACCTGAAAGTATATTAAGCAGTTCAGCTCTGTAATCGTAAGTTTAGAGTGATTGGGAGTGAATGTATAATTGATTAGTATCACACACTCCCTGCGGCCTGTGGAGGAGGAGAAACCTGTACAGACAGCATGTGAAATACTTAACACAACCAGTAGATCTTCGCACACCTTTCTCAAGCCCACAAATCCCCCGGGAACATAAGAGAATCCACTATTACAGAGAAATCTCCCACAGAGGACTCAAGGGACTTTCCATTAGCTGGGAATGAACAACAATACACAGGTGTGCAACAGTAGCCTTGGGTCAGAGTACACAACTTTCACAAGTACCTGTGAGATAAGATTCTGCTAATGAGAGTCAAGGCGGAGTTAGTACAAGTCACAACAATTCGAGAATTGTTATCGATAACCGATATTGAAGTAGTGATTGGTAATTTTGACATTGTATGAGAAGATTCTGATCAGCATATGGTTCTGAATCTCCCAGCAGGAGCTTGTGATTTGAGACAATGTTTGACGTTTTCCCCAACACTAACTACCATATCAAAGGGTAATTGATAGTTGAGACCCACCGCTATTGCATTTACATGGGAGTGACGTCATACAGATAAACTGGCTCTCACCAAGAGAACTCCCAGGAAGTCATAATATACGCGTGACACAATTTGTAATTTAAGCATTTTTATTAGAAGAGTATAATTGCAGAGCGGATTTCATTCAAAATTGATTTCTGAAAATAAAATCAGTTTTTTATCATCACGAAATGTTAATACTGCGCCACCTTACAATTAATAACACATTTTTATAGAGAAAATTGGAGCAGACATACAGTCATCAAGGATGACTGATTTAATACATTCCTCAATCGTCTCCATTTTCTTTAAAGACCCATATCACATAGAAAATTTCTCATCAATACATCTGGAAAAATATTTCGTTAAGAGAAACGAAACCTAACACTGATTTGATTTATAGATAAAAGAAACATTTGGGGAGATCCACTGCGAAATAAAACAATTAGAATTTCGATTTGTGGAATCCAAAAATGTAATTCACCTGTCAACATGCCACAATTGATTGTTTTTCCAAACCGCATTTGGCATGTAGCAAAAGGAAAGACTTAAGTGGCTCCATAGTAGAATCAGACGAATAGGAGTGGAAGATTACACTTAATAGGAAGCTCAAATACATCATTCATCAACTAAGATACTAAGGGATTAGCTTAGTTCACAAATCTTAGGCTTCACTGATTTTTCTTTATTCCACTACTCAGGAACTCGGAGATTTCATCTAAACGTGGCTACCCAAGTATTGGGAGCACTTTATTTAAACAAATTTATAATAATAAAACTAAGCAAATCAGTTCAAACAAATTGATCGTTCTCTAAATATAAACATAAGAAATCAAATTAATAAAAACCAAGACAAATTGTTAGGGCACAATTTCATTAAATTCAAATTTTTTAGGTTATTGATGATGTAAACCTGAAAAAAAAAAAAAGGAAGAGAAAAAGCTTAATAAAATAATTAATGATATCCTCCAGGAATCATGTCGGAATTAATTAGAAGTTTCTCTCCCAAACATCAAGTTTAAATGTGGATTAATTAAATCATTTAACAACTGGAGTAAATCAGGGGCAACAAACATGAGGCATTATACAAAAAGAAGCCGCCCGACATACAAGCTAGAAAAAAAAAAGACAAAATTTAGGCGTAAGCGAAATCCACCAGTATAATTACTAAATAGTGAAGAAGTAGTTCCAAAATCAAGAAAACTCCGCACTTCAGTTTTTTTATGAATAACCGGTTAGGTCATTAAATATTTAAAGAACATACCAATGCACGCCAAGTTTAAGTATTTAAAACATTTTAAAAGTGAAATTATTTTAATATTTTTAAATTGAAGTGAACAAGCAATCAAAATGTATCAATTTTATGAATATTTTTAATATATTGTAAATATTTTTGAATGGTGTAATATACTGTACAATACCTAACTGACTTCGCAATACATACCAACCCCTCTTCATGAGTATAAGATTGTCTTGATATTTCGATTTAAGAAATTAACAAGAAATCTATATTAACTCCGATCGGAGTACATTAGCTCCTGTATCAACTGAAAACGGGAGTTTATTGACTCCCATCCCGATCCCATGGGTTTGGATCCGGGAATTTGTTGAAAGTAGAGGTATGGGGAACAAATGTACCTAGTTCATCTAGTTTCAGAAGGTCATCCAGAACGGACGGAACCGCGAACTACTGACCATCAAAACTAGCAGGATTGCTCTTCTTTATATTCTTTCATGAGCTGTCGGTTCTAATAATTACTATTGGTTCAAAAACTAATTTGGTTTAATTTTTTTTTCTTTTCTTTTTTAAGTTCAATCTCATTTAAATTATAGAAGACATTTATTTTTTAAGAAAATAATAATACATAAAATAAAGTTATATGCCTTGTTTTTTCGACCACACTAGTAGAACCTTATTGGGCAACAGGGGAGAAACATTAAAAATGACAATATATAATAATATAGTCCCCATAGCTACAATTGAATTCGTCCTTTACCTTGGATTCCATCTCGATTCGGGACGTATCTGTGACGGACAAGAACTCAACAGACGCTATCGCCTATATATTAGGCTTTCACGGCTCACAATAGGCAACGACTTATCTCGACACACGGTGCCCCTAAGCCTTCTAATATCCAATAAATATAATACTTCCAAATCAAAAACCTAAGAGTAATTCCGAATATTCCATAATACGTCTCCAGCTGAACCCTGCATAACGATCTTCTTATCCCATTTTATCGCACCTTCCTTCACTCTAACCTCCAATTTTACCCAAAGCCATGTGTCCAATCTCTGACGCGGGACTCCTAAATCTTCTTAAAATCCTCTCCGACAACTAAACCGAAGATGGCCTGCATGGCCTATCATAGCTTCATCAGGCTCTTCAGCCTTAAGGCCTACATTTTCTGGGAGTGAACACTCTGTCTGTGTTGATTTTTTTTTTTTTTTAATATTTATTTTTCTTATTAATAGCGTAAAAATACAAATTTTTTTTTTTTTTACATTTACTTCAAATATAATGTAATAAATAAAGATTTACATTTTTTAAAAATAAATATTGAACCGAAAAGAAAAAACAAAATTACAATCCACCTATAAAATTTAATGTTTTTAAGACACATAGAATCCGAAAAAAGAATTTTAAAAAACCTGCCCACCGTATGCCGTACACGAAATATATCAAAAGAGGATGGTTTTAATTTATTTAAAAAATTTAACAGCTCCCTCATCCTATATAAAATTTCGAAGGTAAACTCCCTTAGATCACAAAAATTTGTAGCTGGATTTTTTTCTTCCCCCTCCCCCCAGATTTTTATACGTTTATTAAATTAACATTAATAATAACATTTTTTTTAAAGTAGCGGGATTATTATTTTTAATAATTTTATTATATGTCAATGGTCCCCTATTGAATTAGAAGGAAATATTTAAGAATGTGACTGCAGAGGATAAGCGCTTTATCCACTCTTTCATCTCTCAAACTGCAAGAACTACCCCTAAAAGCAAATCTTGCCTTTAAGGCTTATTGCTTTTTTTAATGGGTAAATTGGTCATCAGTTTCTATCTCTGTCTATCTTTAATAATAATTAATATTTTTTTTATTAAGTCACTTCTACAAAACGCACTCTTGATGTTACATTAGACTACGATCATTTATTTACAAGCAAAACCAAAAAATCTATAAAATCCCCAAGCCCAACAGACACCCTGCAAAACTCCCTTTAGAAAAAACTGCTGGCAAGGGGGATCACTTAAGTGCAAAGTGAGTTCTAATGCTATTACCATGTTATAACACTCATATGAAAGTTGCTAGGTGAATCACCTATTTTCATCCTTTCCTTTATTTCTAACTACTATAAAAGCTGAGATTACAGTTACTTCAAAATTATAGGACAGATGTACGTTCTTTTATTAATTTTTTTCTTTCAAGGAATGGAAAATAGTACCACGATTAAAAACATATGCATATAAGTATTATAGGATATTAGGAAAATAAAAGACTAATTTTAGACCATACTTACAAAAAAACTCTTCAGTATGGAGGGTTCCCAATTTTTGATATAGTTATATACATTAATTGAACTGAAATAATATTTATTGAATACATATTTGTTGAGAAAATGTAATGATATTACTACATTACCCATTGAACACAAGGTGAGTAGCTCCATTAACATTTTCCTCTTTCAGAATAATAAAACAAGAAATTAATGACAGTTAAAGACTAATATTTTTATATAAAGAAGATTTATTTTTAATCTTGATTTTTAATAGAATCAGACGAATAGGAGTGGAAGATTACACTTAATAGGAAGCTCAAATACATCATTCATCAACTAAGATACTAAGGGATTAGCTTAGTTCACAAATCTTAGGCTTCACTGATTTTTCTTTATTCCACTANTGAAAATATAAATGAATAATTAGAAAATAGATATTTTAATAATTGAAGCTTCACATTTATTACAGACATGTGCAAAGATCATGTGTGTTTACAATTCATTTCATCTGAGTTAACCAACTTGATTCATTAAAATTCAAATCTAGTCTGTCATTTAGAACAATACATACTGATGTATCATTTAATTAATCTATTACTGAATAGACTAAAAATACACTGCATTTCAGCAAAATAATCCCGCTAAAATGCAAGCATGCCTCGATTTAAATTTAAATTTTAGCTATACCATACAGAGGAAGATAATAGGCATTCTCTTAAGTAATTCTCTCCCATATTTCACTTTTATTGAATTATCATTTGAATTATTTAAAGTAGCAAATTAAGACTAGTGACTCACTAGTCAAACAAAGCTAAAGGATTAAGCACTACATAATACATCTGGGGATCATTATGAGCTAATATGCTTCTTGTTAACCTGGTCATCCATACCTAGTCAGGTATTTCATGCATCATATTATAAAATTTCTATTCATAATTTTACCTATTTTACCAACACAAGTTTTTTCTATTATAACAATTGTAAAAAATATAGATACATTTTTATTTTTTATCTAATTTGTTTAATAATTAAATTCTACCTCATTCTTATCAATTTTTGACAAGAAGGTTTAACATAAATACTCGAGTCAGTCAAGCTTCAAATTTGCCAGTCATAATTCCCCACATAGATACAGGGTGTTTTTATGTTTTTTCAATCTCTTATTTATTATAATAATAGATTTCTTAGTCACTCAGAATTGAGTAGGAATAGGGATTCCTTTCTTAGTTACACATGATCTATATGTATACTTACCTACTTTTAATATAAGTTGAAAAGAACAGTAGTATAACAACATATGCTTGTTAAATAAATGATATTTTCAACAGAAAAAGTATATGCTGAAAAATGCACACTTGCAATTAAAATCTTTTAAGAGTAGGTTCTGATAAACAAATATTGTAAATCGAATGCACAATTTAAAAAATAAAATTATGTATTTCTGAAATTAAGAGCCTTTTTATGACTTAAGAATTTGACATCAAATTTATTTCTCTAACTTGAATAAAAATTTTATAAAAAGCAAGCTAAAATTTCTATAATACAAAACTATGGTTTTTATGACTATAATCGATTATTTATGATTAGCTAAATAATGAAATTCAATATCTCAAAATTTATTGGATCGAAACAGTATGTGATAGGATAGACTGATTATTTAAAAAAAAAAATCATCCTTTCAATGCAAATGAAGATAATTCTTCACATTAAAATAATATTACAATAATAATGTAGTAGTAAATCAGCATTATCTTAGCATTTAGTGACTATGATTTATTTACCCTTTATAAAAACAAAAAAAATTAATAAAAATTAACCTTAAGCCAGGATAAAAATATTCAAATAGCATTGACTCTATTCAGAAATTAATCTATCTTATTCTTTATAGATTAACCCATTGAAGTCTGTCAATAAAACATTTATGGGAAAATAGTAATTTTAATTAATTTCGACAAACCTGCTCTTCATCAAATAAAAACTAAATTTTAGTACAGAACAATATAATATATTTCTCTATCTTTAAGCCAGATTATAAATAATCTGAAATTTTAAAAAGAGAAAAAATCTCTAGCATAGGAACTCCTTAATATTTATTAATATTTATCAAGCAGAATTAACTATAAAATTACATTTAAAAATAGAAGGAAATTATTAATTTGGGCTCCAATTTAAGAGAAGAAAAAAAGAGGAAAAGATATGGAAAATAAAGATTTTGGAACTGCTCTGAGAAAAAATGGAAGAGGAACCACATATTTTAATTATATTCTTCAACAACTCTCCTACTTTATTTTCATCATTTTTTAGGTCTTATTTAACAGATCTTATAGAATTAGAAAATCAAGTTATTAATTAAAAATGTTTAGAACTAATTAATTCATTTCCCCCAATTATATGTTTTAATTATTTATAAAAAAAGGACATTTGTGTATTTTCATATTTCTCTTTCTCTAAATATCCCCTTCCTCCTCACCACCCAAAACTTCATTTATTTCTATTCTTGAATTAATTAATTCAGCTGAAATAAAAGAGTGTAAGAAGTTTACTCAGCAAAAAAAATATGTTAGAATCCTGTTCTCCGTATAGGAAGAACTCACTCTATTCGCCAAGATGAACTTCTTATTATAGAACATAAATATTTCTGTTTCCCAAAACATCAGCAACTGAATATTATATATANGACTTTGAATATGCCTCAAGTAGAGGTAAATATATATATATACATATATTTATTTATTTATTTGTCATGAGTAAAAACACTCAAGAAACACACATACAGGGCTGTATGAGTGTTTCTTTGTTGTTATTATACCAATTGGTAACAGAAGCCAAGTCATGTTTCACAAATACAAAGATTTGTAAACATCTATAAAAGAGAACCATTAAAGAAGCCACGTACATAAATTACATTTTGAAGTCTATGTGCTATTATTTAAGAATTAAGACCAAATATTAAGTGCATCATAACCATATCCTTAAATAATGAAACTTAGACTAAAAGTAATATTTTTAAAAGGTGATGTTTTTAACAATTTTTAGTGCAAGGGGCTAATATTTCAATATAATATTCCAATCTTATTTCTGATTTGTGGTAGATTAAAACCATTATAAAATAGATTTTATAATGGTCTTAACCTCCGCAAATTATGATAGTATAACAGTAGTAAATATATATTTATACATTCTATGTGAAACAGGTAACATAATAGCAATTTCAAAACAGAAAAAAGAATAAAATACAATTTTCCTATAATCTATTTTTTTTAAGTGTTTTTTTTTAATGTTAAATAGTGAAAGCTGACTATAACTTAACAGGGACCATTAATGTTCACCCAATCAAATTTTATGCTTTATTTTTCAAATAAATTCATAAAAATTTTGCAGGATCATCAAAATTCAGACAGTCCTTTAATATATTGACTTAAGTTCTCCAACAGTAAAGAATAAAATACTTGGAGGATCAATCATTCAAAATAAAAATTACAAAATCCCCCCCCCCCCAACACAGCTGAAGCTTTGTAATCAAGAAAAAAGCACTTAAGCTAAATGTGATACAGATACACTAAATTCCTTGTAAGGAATAGAATTAGTTTGTAATAAATTTAGAATACATTGAACCATACCATGATTATACAAGTCTAATTGCTATTACCAAGACAACAATAGCTCATGAACCTCATTGCCATATTTATAAATTTCACTGATGAACTCTGTTGTCAGTGAATTGCACTAAGGGTAATTTAATGATTTGAAGAAAAAAAAAACAATTCTTAGAGACATTTGTATGAGCTGAGTCTCAAGATAGTTGAGGATAGAGAACAAGTCCTTATATATAATTAAGTACTGAAAAATATTATTTAAAATAAATAAGAACTGGAATAATTGATGCTTTAAGTAAAAAAAAAAAAAAAATTACCCTCAGGTTACTTAAATTTCAAGTGCAAATTCTTAAGGAAATTTCAAACAGTTTCTGTAATTTTAAAAAAAACTTATTCAACATGGGAAACTACATCAACTCATTAATTCATATTTTTGCTGTACATTTGATGATGAATTATGCTACAAAAAAGTAAAACAATAATTTAAGAATGAAGATCAAAAGATTCAGCTAGTCAAGAATATAACCTGTACAGGGGTTTTGAAGGTTATTTGATAATACAGTCCATTGATTTCATTCATGGAGATTATTTCAAGGAGACATGAACACAATTATGAATGAAGTGAGCTAAATTGAGAAAATATATCAAAATAAAATGACCCCATGCAGAGAAAGAAGAGGATAAAGACCCAGAATATAATCCTTTATCAAACAATGATTATGAGCATGAGTACAGAAACTTGTTTATTCAGACTCATTCTAAATCATGAATAATCTATAATTGATAGGAGGAATGAGGGGAAGGTAAGACACAAAATAAGAAAATCCTGTTGATCTATCTAGCTTCTTTCATTACTAAATTCAAAAGTAACAATATAAAACTAATTTCATGGTAGGAAATAGATATTCCTAGGACTGTGAAGGAAAGGTTTTGACTCAAAACTCTTCAACAAAAAAATAATAAGTATCAATAGGAAAATTAGCTAAGTAAAAGTACTATATTATACTTTAATTTAGTATTATAGTTAATATTCTTAAATGAATACCTGTTTCCAAAGTTGTTTTTCCAGAATTCAGCAGCATCGCTCTTCGTGATTCTAAACTGGTCTCCAGCGAAGGTCCCGTTTGGAAAAAGAGCTTTTAGTTCACTTAACATATGACTAAAAACCAAACTTAACTTAGTTAAATTCCTTCTGTAATGTGAATTCTCATCGAACATTTTCTCTTTGCCTTCTTTGAAAAGCTTTATAGCCTGCTTACACTTCCTCATCAAATTCACTATGAAAACATTAAAATGTTCAATACTGTGTAACACAGCCATTTTATCTTCGTATTTAGAGTAAATCAGCCGCAACCTTTGATAAGTATCAGGCAGAATGTCCAGAATGAAAGGCGGCGAATTCTTTAAGTTCATTTTGTTTTGCTGACACAATTTAACTACTTTGTCCATTAGCTTCCACGTCTTGTCAAGTGTCTTTTTATCTGTTGCCAGCTTCGGAGGGGCCATCGCATCAGAGATGGCAACGTGAAGCTTGGAGAAAATAGATGAGATCGTTTTCGCCTGTACCGTATCCTTCCTGCTATTGGCCGCCATAGCTTAGAGCGGGCAGAAGTGACAGACTTCTCACCGCTCACATCCTCTCCACGGGCTCTGCTCGGGAGAGAGAGTTAACGTCCCCAAATCTGTCTCTATTCCGAAACTGGCATCCCACAATCGCGGGACCACTAATGCACAATCCACTCGCGAAACCACACACGTAGAACAACACTTAAGCAACTGTAGGGGCACACCACAGTCGAATGGAGTCGCTCTCCCCCCACTCGAATACTTTCAGTATCGATAGTCTGTTAGCCTCCATAATCGATTAAAACGCCAAAGAGCTTAGTGTAACTAAAATCAAGAAGTAAGCAGTTATTATTTCAAAAAGTCTGTACGTAGGAGGAGAAAACGCGAAACAAATTTCCATTTTTTTTTTTTTTTTTATAGAGAAGACTATATTTATTATATCAACCAAAAAATAAAATAAATGTTTACTTTAAACTTGATGAAATTTTAAATTTATTGGAATTTAAAGAGATAAATAATACTAATTCTTAAAATCAGCGTTAATTAATCAATTCTAGATAAATTTAATTAAAAACTTCATATCTTAATTTTCCCAATTTTATGTTAAATCTTATTTTGGCATCTTTAAGAAAATAAACATTAATGAAGGACTAAGTTATATTAGAATTATTAATAATTATTTTAAAGACACTTAAGAAATTAATTAATATTTTAAT
>KZ806901.1:675571-712662 GCA_000696205.2 Oncopeltus fasciatus | reverse complement strand
TTTTTTTTAATGGAGAAACATATTTTTTGTAGACCAGTAGTAGTATTTTGTACCTCATAAGATTTAACGGGTGGTGTGTGTTTGTGTGAGTTTTAGTGTGTGCTCCTACATAACTAAGCACGTATAATATGAACAACACAGTCAAAAACTATTGGTGCAGAATAAAATAATATATCTTTAGAGTTGTATATTTGTTTAGTGAATTATTAATGTAATAAAATTGTTTCAGCACAAATAATTATTTTCTTTATCTTGAAAATGTATTTCATCTGTAAAAAAAAGATGCTCTTGCGATGTATGTTTTTAAAGTTCTCTAAGGCATGAGCTGCGTAATAACAGATTTCCATGTTTAATTAAAAATGTAAATAAGGAAAATTAGGAAATTTAATTTAAAAGTCTGAGAAAAAGATGTGTAAAAAAAAGAATGTAAAATATATGACCTCGAATGTTTGCTAAAGAATGCCTGAGAAGATAAAGTGGGGAAGCATTCACCCACCATAGCTAAATTCATAAAAGTATTTCTTGATAAGCATTTTTCATAAAATGTTAGAATGAATGTTAAAAATTAGTATTAGATGATTTTAGTTGGGGTTCGGTCAAGGTAGATCCAAAAAAAATACAAATTTAAAAAAGTGTATTTTTTAAAGATTATCTGCCAACATTACGGCTTACAATGTATTCAAATAAAAACAAAGATATTGCAAGTATACATTTCGGTCGTCTTCTAAATCCCCCTCTTCTCTACCTTGTCTGATTTCAATAAGAAATAAATTATGTTAAGAGCTTGCAATAGATAGCCTAAATACAAAATTTGTTTTCCATGTTTTAAAATAAGCATAACTGCCTAACATTTGAATTACATTCTAAAATATTTTCATTATATGCAAATTTGTAAATTATATATATATATNAAATTACATCATTTTGTTTTAAAATTAAAAAAAAAAAAAAAATCATATTTTTATTTTGGACATAGTGAGAAAGTAAAGTAAAGTAAAATCCGGCAAAATCGAAATATTTTATTATTAATACTAATGAGGAAAAATAAGTTCATATTATTATTAAATTAAAATTAAAAAAAAAAAAACTTTTATTTAAACGCTCTTTTTGCAGATTCCGAAGGAGTATAGTTGTTGAGGTTGCTCCCATGAGATTTGTTAAACTTTTTTTTTTTTTAGCATTTTCTCCGATCCATACTGTTAGACCCCAAAAATGATAGTCATTAGTCTGTGTTATTTTATACGACTATTAGTATGCAGCTTTTAAATGAAAAACGAAAGGTCATACGTTGAGAAAAATTGAACCATTAGGAGTAGAGGGGATTACTTCGAATCGATACTACAGTCGGCGAAATATTTATTTTAGAGCAGAGGAACTCAACACTGATGTGTTTATTAATAAAATAAATGTATTAGTGGTTAAATAGCAAATTTGAAAATTCGGGATACCTGAACACTAAATTTTAATTTAACGGCCTACATGCCACCGAAAATAAAACATCTTAATGAAATTAGGCATAAAGCTCTTAAAAGCAAAAAGAAAGACTCATTTCAGTATTAAGTCAAAATGGACCAATAAGAAGAAGGGATACCTGAAATGTCAAGTATGATGATACTATGATGAAATTTTTATTATATTTTTTTTTTTCTTTACTGTAGCGAACGAAATATTTAGTTCAGAGTAGTTAAACTCAAAACAGACTTATTTGTAAGTTTAAAGAATGTTCTAAAAGTGTGGGAATTCATAAAAAATTATAAACTACAAAACTTTTGAGGAATTAGTTCAGTTTACGAAGTTCCTACATGACGAGTTTTTTCATCAAGGGGAAATAAAAAGTGAAGAAGGAAATACTAAATGTATCATTACAATATTAATATTATTTTTCAAAAAACACAATTGAATTATTTTTAAACAATCGAGTAATATTTTTTAGCTAAATTATTGTAATTAGAGGATTATAAGGATGGGATTCCGACAATAGGAGTTGGGCTGGAAATTGGAGTTTACTATGGAAGACTGTGAAGTTGTACACAATATGTTCCTTGGATATTGGTAGTCTTAGCGGCACCCCTAAGGTGCTACGTTCAGCATTTGATAGGTTATCAAACTTACGTTTATGGTAAATTTTTTTTTTTAAATACAATGAAAACAAATTATCATGTTATAATTTGCAGTGATTATATTTACTTTACGGAAATCATAACTTTCATAATGATAAATGACGCGACTTCTGAAGAAAAAAAAAATACCCCAAATCTTAACGATCCTAAGTTGGAGAGGCTTAAAAATGGTATGCCTGTGTACATATGCTCATTAATTCTAATATGTCTGTACGCACTCTAGTGTCTGGAGTTTTTAAAATAAAGAGACCAAACTCGTTAATTTCATTAAAGGGAGGAAATTAATTTCATCAATCTAGTGGGAGGTGATTTAGAAAAATACCAAAATAAAAATCCTTAATATCTTTTTTATTTTTATTGATAAAAAAAAAAAATTATTTACTCAATATATATTTCGGAAAATATTTAACAATGTTCTTCTCATGTGTGGTAGATCCCCTTTATTCTGTGTGTGCGCGTACGTCTGTGTGTTTGTGCGTGTGCGTGTGCGTATGTTACACACACAAAGGAACAAATAAACAAATACAAGTAGGAGAAAGTAGGAGCTGCGCTAACTAAGATTTCCCATACTTTATTAAAACGAAGATAAATTAGAATAAAATTCTAAATAATTAAAATGATTAAGATTGTTAAAAGCGAAAAAAAAATTCTTGAAAGGATCAAAAGGGTTGAGGAGTATCCGTCCAAATTCACTTTTGTTATAAATCAAAATAACATTGTTATTGTGTGCCTTTTATAAAATGATAGAAAATTAAATTTAACACTAATTAACACTATATGAGATTACTATACTAATAGTAATGAATTTATTAGCGATTATTCAATTTGGTCTCTTTGTAACCTTCCCCCTCCTCCCATTTGATTTCAACCAAGAACAAATGTATTTAACGTGCTAAACGAAGTACAAATACAGAATATAGTTTATATATTTAAAAAGTAGGTGGGTCAAACTCTCTAGTTTAAACCCCTAAATGTATTCATAATGCGTTTTTATGGAACATAAATTATCAAAAAGTAATTTTTACGCCTATTATGTTTAATACATTTTTATTTTCTTTCAATTCAGATATGAATATTCGAGTTTTATTGATGAAATTGATCTGCTTAAATTAAGTAATCCGTAGAAATAATACAATAGCATTACAATTTTCATAGATATTTAATAATTTTTTTTAACAAGCACATTTCGATGACGTAATTCATATAAAGATTGAAAATTTGGTATTTTGAACATGGAAATGATTTATTTCAGATATGAATGGTATAGGTTTGATGAACTGAGAATTTCAATCCGTAGCCTTATAACGGGTATGAAATCTACTAGTACTGACTTCTTGTAATAGTGTGCAATATGGAAGTCAAAAATAAAGGGCCTACGAAATACTTTCCGCATTTCTTATAGGGGACAAAGATTAGTGAGTGGAGAGGGAAAGTGAGGCTTTTGACTTTTATATAAAAGGCTTCAAAAGATTGCTTTAATTTATTTATTTTTTTATACTACAGTCTTCCTCTTTCTTTCTCAAACCCATCACTTTATCTCATTTTAAGTTATAACAAACAACATTTTAACTGTAACTGTTTATATTCATCACGCTGAATACGCAATTTACATGAATTTTTTAAGAGGGCTATAAGTTGATATGAAAATGGGTATTTCATTGTCCAAAATTTCTACTCGACATATAATTAAAAGGTGTGTTGTTTTTTTTTTTTTTAACAAATCTTTACCCATTATTTGTAAAAACAATTTAAAATAAAATAATAATATGCTGGGATATCTTAAATGTACAGTGAAAAATGTGAAATTACATCATTTTGTTTTAAAATTAAAAAAAAAAAAAAATCATATTTTTATTTTGGACATAGTGAGAAAGTAAAGTGTAGTAAAATCCNATATATATTGTATAAATAAATAAATTGTCTACCCGAATTAATAGATTGATTTGTCTATAGTATATCTGCTAATAACTCACAATTTATTTTAAGGCAATAATGATTATTTATTTTCCTGAAGGTTTAATATTTAATAATAATTACTTAAGGCCTAATTAAATTCTATAATGACATTAGTTAAATTTGATAAATAATTTGAGCTTGCAATGATTATTAACATGACGATTCTCAAAATATGAGTATTTGCAGAAAAAGATAATTATTCACAAGTCTGCTCAATATACTGAAGAATTTTCAAGTAACTTACTGAATATCCAATATTGGATTATGTTTTAATTTTAAAATATATGAGAGAAAGTAAAGTAAATCTATTATAAAAATATGTTGGGTTTATGTGTGAGTAAATACATGAGTAATTACACACTCTCTCTCCCTCACCATCCTCCACCAAGAAGATGGCAGTAGAAAGATAAAGATTAGGGAGCTCCCTATATTTTCACCATTTCACCTGTCCTATGTAGGGTGGGGGAAGAACATAGATTTATTTATTTATTTATTTTTTAAAGAATTGAGTCATGTAAATTTAAAGAATAAAACCTGCTGAAAGTAAGAGCAATTAAATGAGTACCAAAGTGATTAGATCGCAAGTCTACTTTTTAAGTCGCAAACTCTTAAAATTAACCACTAAACCCTCCACCCCACCCCTTAAAAAATAAATAAAAATAAAGTAAGGATTTATAGGTGACTTCATAGAAAAATTAAGAATTGAGTATGGGTACAAATCCTTAAATTTGTGCTAGAGAAAAATTTCATTTTTCATTTCACTTTCAGTTGCTCCCAGGAAACACGTTTCATCAAGGAAGTAGATAAAACAGTTTTATCTGTAAAGAAATGAGTTGCCTCAATCACAAAATAAAAATAAAAATTAATAAATACAGTATAGTTGATAATTTCAAAAAATAAAAATTTCCATGAGTGGATTATCAAAAATTTGGTCTTGGTAATTGAAAAACAAAAACTAATTTGTGACTAAAATAGTTTTAATGAATTATATTTATACCATGCAGGTCCTGAAAATAATGGGAAATTAAAAGGCCTTGAAAAAAAAAAAAATTATGTGGATCTAAACTTTCATTTAAATTAAATAATTACAGACATTTTGTTTTAAAGAGATATATACCTATGGTTCTATAATTTTTGAATAATTCCAATTAGTTCAATTAGTGGATGGACTTCCATTCAGACCACCTGAAAAACAAATCATATGATAATAAATAAATAATATCAATAAGATAGCTCAACATGGAATTAATAAATTAATAGTTAATTACATGGAATTAAGTTAACTCTTACCATGGAATTCTAATAGTTCATAGTATGAATTTTTTAGAAATTTCATTAATTTTAATGAGGTAAAATAATGATTTATATGATTGAATCTTTTGTTACAAAACAATCATTTTTAATGATTAATATCAAATTTAAATGGTTTACAGAAAGGTTTTTAGTTATATTACCTGGGATTTGATAATAAGATAATTTCCAATGGATGCAAATTTCGAAATAATAGCCCAAATAAATAATCTAAAGGGTTATTATAACTACCAATGAATATAGAACTATCATACCTTCTGTAATCTGTCTTCATTGGTTTCAGCAAACCATCTTCTGTTGGCAGGCGCTTTCGGAACTGGTCCATCCTCGTGGCCGAATACATGTGTTCACTGTCACTGTCTGTATTCAACATGTATTCGACCACGAGGATGGACCAGTTCCGAAAGCGCTCGTCAACAGAAGATGGTTTGCAGAAACCAATGAAGACGGATTACAGAAGGTATGATAATAGCTCAAATGTTATTTGATTTGTTGGGGAACTCAATAATAAATATTACTTTGGAGAAGCTAATTTTCTGGAGCCTAAAAATATTTCTGGTAATTGAAAGATTACAAATATTCCTTTTATTATTTTGAGATGACCTAAATAGATTAAAGTAGATTTTCTGAAAAGAAATAGCTATTCATGTTAGTTCCATGGCATGAAAGCCAAAATATGGTCTTCAAAAGTACCTAAGTGTGTATGTTTGAACACAATCTAGATTCTGCAATTTTTATGAATCAAAAGACCAAATTTGATATTGAAGCTTATTTTTGAGAAATATGGGTTGAGTTCATTAGGGCTGAAATCAGTTATGGGGAAGGGAGTTTAAAGAAAGACTAAATTCAAAATTCATGAGTAACTTTGTAACTGTCGTTTATTTTTTTTTTAAATGCAGAACTTAACCTGCAGAAAATTATTCTATTTTATAATATTTTTATTCTATATCAAATGTATATTATTTTTTAAATATAGAAATATACTTGGACTTTTCATTAAAGTCTTAAAATAATTAAGTTTCAGTTGAAATAGGATGAAGGCGAGAGGAGGTGTTTAGTGGAAAAGCAAAATTTATAATATCTTTGTTGTTATTTGAGTTACAAAAAAGTTTATGGATCTTAATTGGTGTAAATTAAGCTTTTACAAAAAACACCCATTAAGAAAGAGATTTATAAAGGTAAGTATGATTTCTGAGTACTTCTCCACCAGTCTAGGGCAAAGTTTAGTGGTCTTATCATTCTCATTGTCCTTTGCAGGTAGTAAGATAAATTTCTTCTTTGCTCTTATTTATATTCATCCTTAATGAAAGATGAGAAATCAGNATCATATTTTTATTTTGGACATAGTGAGAAAGTAAAGTAAAGTAAAATCCGGCAAAATCGAAATATTTTATTATTAATACTAATGAGGAAAAATAAGTTCATATTATTATTAAATTAAAATTAAAAAAAAAAAAACTTTTATTTAAACGCTCTTTTTGCAGATTCCGAAGGAGTATAGTTGTTGAGGTTGCTCCCATGAGATTTGTTAAACTTTTTTTTTTTTTAGCATTTTCTCCGATCCATACTGTTAGACCCCAAAAATGATAGTCATTAGTCTGTGTTATTTTATACGACTATTAGTATGCAGCTTTTAAATGAAAAACGAAAGGTCATACGTTGAGAAAAATTGAACCATTAGGAGTAGAGGGGATTACTTCGAATCGATACTACAGTCGGCGAAATATTTATTTTAGAGCAGAGGAACTCAACACTGATGTGTTTATTAATAAAATAAATGTATTAGTGGTTAAATAGCAAATTTGAAAATTCGGGATACCTGAACACTAAATTTTAATTTAACGGCCTACATGCCACCGAAAATAAAACATCTTAATGAAATTAGGCATAAAGCTCTTAAAAGCAAAAAGAAAGACTCATTTCAGTATTAAGTCAAAATGGACCAATAAGAAGAAGGGATACCTGAAATGTCAAGTATGATGATACTATGATGAAATTTTTATTATATTTTTTTTTTTCTTTACTGTAGCGAACGAAATATTTAGTTCAGAGTAGTTAAACTCAAAACAGACTTATTTGTAAGTTTAAAGAATGTTCTAAAAGTGTGGGAATTCATAAAAAATTATAAACTACAAAACTTTTGAGGAATTAGTTCAGTTTACGAAGTTCCTACATGACGAGTTTTTTCATCAAGGGGAAATAAAAAGTGAAGAAGGAAATACTAAATGTATCATTACAATATTAATATTATTTTTCAAAAAACACAATTGAATTATTTTTAAACAATCGAGTAATATTTTTTAGCTAAATTATTGTAATTAGAGGATTATAAGGATGGGATTCCGACAATAGGAGTTGGGCTGGAAATTGGAGTTTACTATGGAAGACTGTGAAGTTGTACACAATATGTTCCTTGGATATTGGTAGTCTTAGCGGCACCCCTAAGGTGCTACGTTCAGCATTTGATAGGTTATCAAACTTACGTTTATGGTAAATTTTTTTTTTTAAATACAATGAAAACAAATTATCATGTTATAATTTGCAGTGATTATATTTACTTTACGGAAATCATAACTTTCATAATGATAAATGACGCGACTTCTGAAGAAAAAAAAAATACCCCAAATCTTAACGATCCTAAGTTGGAGAGGCTTAAAAATGGTATGCCTGTGTACATATGCTCATTAATTCTAATATGTCTGTACGCACTCTAGTGTCTGGAGTTTTTAAAATAAAGAGACCAAACTCGTTAATTTCATTAAAGGGAGGAAATTAATTTCATCAATCTAGTGGGAGGTGATTTAGAAAAATACCAAAATAAAAATCCTTAATATCTTTTTTATTTTTATTGATAAAAAAAAAAAATTATTTACTCAATAGGTGTAATTTTATAACATTTATATGTTACAAAATTTTTAGGAAAATCCTTGAGGAAATTATTTAAGAGTGTAATTTTAAATAGTGGGAGAACCCTCTTATTTAATTTTAATTCCCTTTTGGATGAAATGGGGTTCAGAAGATGACCAAAATTTATTAACATGATATTAGTTTTATTTGAATTATGACAAAGTTTAAAATATCTATGTGTAAAATTTAATTTTCTAACACTTTTGTTTAAATAAGTTTTAAGAAAAACATTTATTAAAGAAAATATTTATTAATGTAAGAATAATGGCTTAGAACTTCCTCCACTTTTCTTTCCCGGGCAGTCTAGAGCCAAGGGTTTTCCCTTTAATGCTCTTTGTCCTCTTTAGTTTGAAAGATAAAATTTGTCATTTAATCTAATTGTGTCAATATATAATGACAAATGGAAAATGTACTTAGATCACGCTGCTCCTGTGCGACAGATTATTAATTTTTTTTTTTTACTGTGAACTCTATGAACTACTATGATAAGGGAAGATTGGCTGATTAACTATCAGTTAAGAGGCATTTAATTGGGAGCTGAGGTCATATGGCTAAACCCTCTACAGCCTCCTAGAGACCTTGTTCAGTCAGTCAACAAGTTTGCAGCTATCATCACATTGCGTTGGCTTGGGAGAAAGAAAAATGAAGAGAGATTTGTAAGGTATTAAGTTATACAAAAACAGTGATTATTGTACTTGAAATGATTTGGGGAAAAAAATCAGTCTCAATAATTTAAATGACTAATTATATGTTTAATAAATAGTTAAATAACTTAAACAGAATTCTTAATTTAGTTATATGTTTAAACAAATAATCAATTAGATTTGTAGTATAAACTCAAAATAATGTAGAAAATTGATATCGATAACACATTTCATGAAGATTGAAGTTTTATTAATTCTGCTATAACTAACTTTGAAATGCCACCAATCAAGTAATATTAGATGTTTTAAAATTGATTTTCCCAAAATGAAAAGTCACAATAAATATGGCAATTAATGAACTCAGCAGTTAAATAGGAAAAAAAAAACTTATATAATAAATAAATAACAATGATAAAATTTTACTAAAAGTAATTTAATTACTCATGTTAGTTACATATTTCACTTCATTGGATTCAGAACTATCAAAATATACTGATTAACATAAACTACACATAATTTTTAGTAAAAACCTTCAAATACATATATATATCCTTGTTCATTTTAAAGGTTATTCAAACACACACACATAAATATATATATTATTTTATGTATGTAAGTTAACACATTTTTCAAAATTATAACATGAATATTAAATTAGTATTATTGTATTATATTTATACCATGCAGGTCCTGAAAATAATGGGAAATTAAAAGGCCTTGAAAAAAAAAAAAATTATGTGGATCTAAACTTTCATTTAAATTAAATAATTACAGACATTTTGTTTTAAAGAGATATATACCTATGGTTCTATAATTTTTGAATAATTCCAATTAGTTCAATTAGTGGATGGACTTCCATTCAGACCACCTGAAAAACAAATCATATGATAATAAATAAATAATATCAATAAGATAGCTCAACATGGAATTAATAAATTAATAGTTAATTACATGGAATTAAGTTAACTCTTACCATGGAATTCTAATAGTTCATAGTATGAATTTTTTAGAAATTTCATTAATTTTAATGAGGTAAAATAATGATTTATATGATTGAATCTTTTGTTACAAAACAATCATTTTTAATGATTAATATCAAATTTAAATGGTTTACAGAAAGGTTTTTAGTTATATTACCTGGGATTTGATAATAAGATAATTTCCAATGGATGCAAATTTCGAAATAATAGCCCAAATAAATAATCTAAAGGGTTATTATAACTACCAATGAATATAGAACTATCATACCTTCTGTAATCTGTCTTCATTGGTTTCAGCAAACCATCTTCTGTTGGCAGGCGCTTTCGGAACTGGTCCATCCTCGTGGCCGAATACATGTGTTCACTGTCACTGTCTGTATTCAACATGTATTCGACCACGAGGATGGACCAGTTCCGAAAGCGCTCGTCAACAGAAGATGGTTTGCAGAAACCAATGAAGACGGATTACAGAAGGTATGATAATAGCTCAAATGTTATTTGATTTGTTGGGGAACTCAATAATAAATATTACTTTGGAGAAGCTAATTTTCTGGAGCCTAAAAATATTTCTGGTAATTGAAAGATTACAAATATTCCTTTTATTATTTTGAGATGACCTAAATAGATTAAAGTAGATTTTCTGAAAAGAAATAGCTATTCATGTTAGTTCCATGGCATGAAAGCCAAAATATGGTCTTCAAAAGTACCTAAGTGTGTATGTTTGAACACAATCTAGATTCTGCAATTTTTATGAATCAAAAGACCAAATTTGATATTGAAGCTTATTTTTGAGAAATATGGGTTGAGTTCATTAGGGCTGAAATCAGTTATGGGGAAGGGAGTTTAAAGAAAGACTAAATTCAAAATTCATGAGTAACTTTGTAACTGTCGTTTATTTTTTTTTTAAATGCAGAACTTAACCTGCAGAAAATTATTCTATTTTATAATATTTTTATTCTATATCAAATGTATATTATTTTTTAAATATAGAAATATACTTGGACTTTTCATTAAAGTCTTAAAATAATTAAGTTTCAGTTGAAATAGGATGAAGGCGAGAGGAGGTGTTTAGTGGAAAAGCAAAATTTATAATATCTTTGTTGTTATTTGAGTTACAAAAAAGTTTATGGATCTTAATTGGTGTAAATTAAGCTTTTACAAAAAACACCCATTAAGAAAGAGATTTATAAAGGTAAGTATGATTTCTGAGTACTTCTCCACCAGTCTAGGGCAAAGTTTAGTGGTCTTATCATTCTCATTGTCCTTTGCAGGTAGTAAGATAAATTTCTTCTTTGCTCTTATTTATATTCATCCTTAATGAAAGATGAGAAATCAGCTTAGATTATGCAGCTTTTGTGCAACAGACTTCTTTTTAAATTATAATATTCTAATAGAGAAGATTTTAATTGTTTTCCATTTTGTTCTGTTCTTTTTTTAGATTTTTCTTGATGAAGTCATACTGAGGTTCCATGGCATGGTTTTTGACAAATTTCTTCAGTTCTTCACTGATTCTACTAAAAATAATAGGGTCGGTTCAAAATTATGTAACGCACACATCTCATTCAGAAGCATCATAAACAGATTTACCTNGTTTATGTAGCTTCTGAATGAGTCTTTTATTAACATATTTGCAGTGTTCTTGATATTACAGGATAGGTTCATATTTCAATAAAGAAGGTATCTACCAGTTTTTCAAATTGATAGTAACTGATTCTGGCATCTAAAGTGTCAAAATCATGTGGCATGTAAGAATAATAATAAAAATGATGAGTAGCTATCATCTCCTGTTCACTCTAGAGGCAACCTACTATTTAGTGCGAACAGTGGAGAGCTACTCATCAATATTATTATTATTTTTACATATCTCATGATTTTGGCAACAGACCTAATTACTTTTCCTAAAAGCAGGACTTCTACTTCTTGTCTGGAGCAATGACATTTTTATTCGAATAAAACTTTGTTGATGGTAAAAACTTTAAATAGCTTATACTTGAGTAAGTACATGTTAAGCTAAATTGATTTTAAATGTACATTATTATTCAATTATTAAGGGTACCACTAAAAAAAAAAAATTAGTATTTAGTTTCATGTACAATATATGATGAAAGTTATTAAAGATCATTCATAATGAATTATTTGGAACTTCATAGGCATGTACAGCTTGGAAAGTTTGCGCAAAATGTGACATATTTGTCTTATATTATTTATTAATACCTTAAAGTTCCATGATATATGAAATTAATTTTTTTTTAACCCCTAACCAAGAATCTAAAATATGGTACTAAAAAAAAATTTATAATTTACAAAAGCTAATAAAATTTGCTAAACAATAAAATGACATAAAAAATCATTACATAATAACTTTAAAAAAAAATCATTATATAATAACTACAAAGCTTGATGTTAAGCGAACTGTTCTGAAATGTTGAAAGGATCAATAAGGATCTATCCAATCAAGATAATATATCAGAATTTTAATTAGTTAATACGGAGAAGATGTTGACTGTATATTGAACAATTGAGGTAATTGGGAATAGGTAAAAATATTGATAAAAAATCCCCCTGTTTTCTTTAAAATGTGCATTTTAAAAATATTCCCTGATGTATATTAATTAAGATATATAAAGAATGCAACATTGAGTGTTGGGCAAATCCATTTATGTGTAAAATATAGAAACCAAATTCAGTATTCAAACTTTTTATAGCAAACAGTTGAATGAATTAGTTTTTGGTTGATGATGTCTTTATTTTATTGCAGCTATGAAAATCTTATTGATATAATAGGAACACGATCTAATTTTCCAAAATTTATAATAATTTTTATAAAAAATGCTTTAGAAGGGAGATAATATAATTGACCACTCATTCTAATTTATGCCCATCTTAATGAAACATGAGAAAACTCCATTGATTATGTTTTTTTTTATTAACATTTCAAATAAATTAAATACATAAATTCAATTACCTTAACTCCTAGTTAGTTTAATTTAATTTATTTATTTAAGTTAGATATTTATACTTCAAATTCCAATTTCAATTAGCCCAACCATTCATGTTTATTTAAAAAAAAAAATTCAGTACACCACAAAATTTAAATAATAATACTATGTAACAAAATTTGTTGGTTTAGATATAACTCCGAATGTTAAGCCATTAAAATTATTTAAGACAAATTTAAAGCTCTAAATAGAACACTATATTTAATCAATGGATTTGTATTTTTTTACTTTTACTTTTTATTATTATTTTTTACTTTTATGATTTATATAAAATATATTTGAGTAATAATTTTAATACTAGACACTAATTTGGTGGGAAAGCATAGCACAGGTAATATACTCAAATACTTATTTATATATTTATGCAGGTTTTGTTAAAAATATTCACTATTAAACACAATATGGAGAAATTATCAAAAATAATACAATTGGCTAAATTACAGAATTCTTTATGTAGCACCAAAATTAACTTTAAAATACATATTAAAGTCACATTTGTTTAGGGAATTGGTAATTAAAAACAAAATGTATAAATTATGAACAAAATTCGTCAAGTATCATAAATACTTACATAAATTTATAATTGTAACGTCCTTATTTCTATTTTTGTTTCAATTTTACAAAATATGCCAGTTTAACACCATTAAGTTAACTGCTAACTACACATTAAAGAAAGAATTGTCAAAACTGAAATTATACTATCAAAATTTATTCAATGGTACTATGCTTAATAATGTATTTACCATTTCATCTTCCGGGTTGGACCGAGTCAAATTGTTCTTTTTTGCCGAGCTTTCGCACATCATGTGATGGCTTCTTCAGGGCTGAAAAGAGAATGAGAGTTGTAAAGAGAGATTTTTAAAAATCCAGATGGTATATATTTACCATGTTTTATACACCAGGTGGTGTATAATCCTGGCGCGGTCTTGTCCTTGGGCGAAGTCTGCCTTCCCATTGGTTGAAACTGTGTTCTGGTGGCTGGTCTCTGGAGTAGATGAAGAAGCCATCACATGATGTGCGAAAGCTCGGCAAAAAAGAACAATTTGACTCGGTCCAACCCGGAAGATGAAATGGTAAATACATCTGACGACCGACGAAGCCTACGTGAATATGCTTAATAATTGTTTTAGTAAACTGATTGCCTCCATTTCTGGTTAAACCCCACTCATAATGATTTAATTTTGTTGGTTAAAAGAAAATATTATTTGAGTGATTATTTCCAAGCTTTATATCAAATTTTAGTTTGAAATTTTGTCCAAGTGAGTATTAAAACTTCCCTAATCAAGTATTGGTATCAGGTAGATCCTTCATCTATGCAGACTATTTTATTAGTTTATTGACAATATTTTTTAATAGTCATTTTAATGCTAAATACTGTGTAACGTTACATTTTGTATAGAGCTTCAGGTCATCCATCCATTCACAATTATGAGATTTTACAAATTACCAATTTCTTTAAAAATTTTATTCAATGGTATTATCAAGCATTTTTTTCCCCTTAAACAACAAGAAAAATTTAGGGCTCTAGGTAAACTCTCCCTCACTCCCAGGACTTGCTAAATAAGAAGCAAGTTTAGTTAAAAATAAAATAAAATAAAAATGGATCAATCAGATAAAAATGGACACATACTTCCTAGGAATTTATCCAAAAATATATAAATTAACCATATAAAATTATGAATATGAGTTTGGTTCTAACTGCCAGTTCTCCATTACTCTTATAGATACAATGATTCAAAAATATTTCAAAACAGTTTGTGTCCATTTTTTAATAAAAACTTTTTCATATACTCTAAGAAAGTATATCATAAGGTATTTGCCAATAAAATACAGTCTTCCTACTTTTTATTTTATTTAAATTAACAAATTTGACATTGGGATCTTGTACTACAAGCTAAATTATAGCAATATTATACAGCTAAAGCCAAAACTTACAAGTTTGGGGATATTCATATTTTCTAAAAGAATAACATTATTTATTTTAAAAGATTTAAAATAAGAAAAACTACAATACCAAATTAAGTTACGTTGAGCTTAGATTTACGTATTATGCTAATTTTGCTTAGATAAGTACATTGTCCATTTCCTCTGGGTAAGCAAAATTTATCAGGTACTTGATCTTAAGTACATTTATAGACCAATTAATAGCAAGTATAATTATTAACATGTAATCATAAATAATCTAAGTAACCAGAGCTAACTTGCTATTTCATAACATACACAGCTTACAAATAGACATGAATCTATTAAGAAGCATGTGCATTTTACCGATAAGTCAATATTATCTGACCCACACTCATTATATTTTATGTTGAGGGCTGATATATTAGTATTTTTCATATAATTTTTTTTATACCAAGCAATAATTTTTCATATTTAATGTCATATATTTGACTTTTGACAACAATGTAATAAAAATGAAAATACATATTAAATATTTAAAAAAAAGTTTATGACTAAAATAATTTAAAGTACTTAAATAATAATACAGAATCTCACTCATTTTACCAATTTAAAATATATATAAGAGAACCTTTCTGGAAAATCTGAAAACCTAAGGGATCAGCAATATATAACTAGATATGAAACAAAATCTGATATTAGTTATTATTATTTAAGCTTTTTTAATTATTTAAGCTGTTCAAATATTGGTTAATATATATAGTATCTGCCATCATAATTTATTCAACAGTGGAGTCAAACTCTAATTTTTTGGACTTTCATTAAAGTTCATTCAAAATAATCAGCAGGTAATTTATATTTTTTGAAAATAATATTATTTTCCTTAATAGAAAAACAAAACCAAGTGAAGTAAACAAAAAAAAAAGTTCTTTCTTCAAAACTCTGGACAAGAAAAATTTTCATGTGCACACACTGATAGTATACAATTGTAATATTATAAACATAGATGCATAATAAATGTTATTACAATCTCCACTTAACTTTTCTGTAAGTACTTGAAAATGACTAGTACTAGTATTAGGTAACTCCAGTTTTAACCACATAATAACTATAACATATAATGGTTAATATTTTTGACAAAAAAAATTGCCCAGAAAAATAGCAGGCAAAAATTTGTTTTTTCTGTGATGAACTTCTTATGTAGCGAGTATCTGCTATATGGGTTCAGGTATATAAATATTAAAGAGATGGGAACTGAGGATGATTCTTTGCCACACCCACCCTTAATCAAAATTTATCACAAGGACATAAGCCGATTTTCACATGGAAGCTACTGTCTGAGTGAAAAGTAGTTACAACTTTCTGTTTCTGGCAAACTCAATGATCCATTATTTAAATACAAGTTGTTCAAAGCAAACTACATCAAATGGAGCCTCTACATCCAAGAATTTTTTAAATTAAAATTAGGCTTCATAAAAATAGTAAAAGATTTTTAAAGAGTAACATTTTAATGTAACAAACTGATTAACAAAAAATAGATTTGCAATTTTTGATAAATACCTTTGCCTAAAGAATTATTTTTCAGAATCTATAAAAATTATTAAAATGTGTCCTTCATAATATAAAAATAATGCTTTACATATATATATAAAACATTTAATGTGAAAAGGCTTTGTGATGAAAAAGCATTACTCATGGACTTTTTTAAAAAACTAATCACAACCTTTCATAAGTACTGAAAAAAGAAATGAATTAGTGCAATAAAAGTTTTAAAACTGTATTTTTTAATTTTTTTTGACACTTCGAATAAAGTTCTATCTATATATTTTTAATGTAACTAAAGTTTTATAGATAAAATAATATCTAGTTTTATAATAGTTTCTGACTTTTTAGAACTGTGATTATGAACAAGCAATGATAGATTGAACAGATTAAGTTAAAGTATGAAGCATGGAAGTGGGCTCAGAAATTGGTTGGCAAATATTAAGCAATACTAAGCAAATATTCAGATGCAGAGTCATTCATGATTAAATAAACATTTATATTGAAATATTCTATAATATAAGATGATGATTTCACGATAAAATAAGTTAATGATTGATGATAAGTGTTGTGACTAACAGTAAATCACCAAATTTTAACAATTTTTGGTGCAAGGGAAAAGAATAAAAAATCTAACTGTCCCAGCCAGGACTCAAACCTGGATCTCCGGCTATCTTGGCAATTTATTTATGTTACCGAGACACTTGCACTAAAAATTGTTAAAATTTACGTGGGATTAAATACCACAAAAAATAATATTTATAAAAGAAAATCACCAAAAAAGCATTACCAAATTTGCTCTTTTTTTCAGGAACTAATTTGTAAATATTATTTTTTTTCAATTGCATAATGATCAATATATAGTCAATACATGTAAAAAATTTCTATTATTTATAGTCTTTTTTATTTATTTATTAATTTTTTTGTTTGTTTAACCTCCCATTCAACCACTTTAGGTCATGGAAGTAGAGGCTATTTACAGGTAGCCACCCTATTCTAACACCCATGGTGAAAAAATTTTATTTCTTGGTAAAAGTTCTGGGGGGATTTGAATCTGCAGTGCCAGGCATGAGAGATACAAATGTATCTTCTCATCAAGCCCGGTTCACTATTATTTAGCCATAAGGGATTAAACGTTCATATTTTCTCAGTGACAAAGGGAACCATTTTCACAAAAAATTGAATATTCTTCGTGTATTCCATTTTTTGGAACAATCCCTGTGTATTTATATTCCTATTTATCACAGTAATGAATGTTTATATTTACAAGTCTTATCTTAAAGTAATTAAGGGATGTATCCTCTTATTCAATATAAAATGTGTAGTAAAACAGATAGTTAAACCATTTCATTGAGAATAAGAAATGGTTCTTTACAGTATAAAAATTATGAGACATCAGTTTCAATTTTATAAATCAAAAGTGAGGGTTATCTAGCAAAAGCTAAATATATGATACAGCTCCTTTTAGATTTAGAAACAGAAATATAAATTTTAATAAATAATGATTGAACTACTGATAGTATTATCTTCACAGAATAATCTTATAAACATACATTTCGTTTCAAACTATAATAACAAGAGAGCAAAGATTACCCTACTAAAGACTAATGCCATACTATAAAAATTAACAGGAAGACATTAAATCAGGGAATGAATCTGAAATATATAAAACAATTACATGCAGATGCAATGTATTTGAAATCATAATCACATCCCCTATCTGATTTATTATATCACTGTATTTTTAAAGTTTTTTTTTTTTTTTTCTGAACTAGATAATAAAATATTAACAAATGTTGAAAGCTTTCCTCATCAAATAAATTAAGATGGATAAATAATTTTATTTTACAAATTGATGAAAAACTTAAGTACTATACATACAACTTAAAAGAAAAGAAAAAAATATTAACTCCTTATGAATTTCTTCCACATTTCGCAATATGAAATCATTTTCTTTTGGGTTATTTAATACTTATTAACCAAGCATTTATTTATTCCATACAATAGAACTGTGAAAGCTTGGATAGAAAGTAGCTAATCTTTATGGGGAGATCTAATCAAACATCCATATTAAATATTAGAGAATAGTGAGAATTTAAAATAGTTTGCAATACAAAGCACTATATCTTTCAGTGTAGCAGCTGCAATTGAAAGCCATTGACATCAATTAATATTATTGTATAAACACAACACATTAAATGACAGAACTTTTGTGGTTATAAAAGAACTTCTATGATAGAAAGGTCAATTATTATCATGTATTTTGGGCTTAAAGGTTTAATAGCCAAACATATAAAATAAATTAGATTTGTTGATGAAGCATATTTAGTAGATTTCCTTCAGAGAAATAAGTAATTTGTTTATTAATTTCAATTTTTTTTTTATATTTATTCATCAAACATTAACCCAATTCCTGTCATCAGACTTAAATCCTTACAACCCTTCCCAATAACTAAAATAAAAACGGCCTCGCGAACTCTTGGGCCATGGCGCCTAAATTTATTTGGAGTGTGATCAATGGGTCCCATTTATTTATGACTGCAAAGTGTCATTTATTTTTATTTGTTCATTTTTATAATCTATGCCATCAAATTGCAAAATTTTTGATTATAAACAGAATATAATAAATAAAGATTTTTATAAAAATAAAAAGTGCATCACCAAACCTGTAGCCTGTTCAAAGTGTGTGAATGTTTTTTGTTAAAAAATTCTGTTTAGTACTACACTAGATAGGCTACCCGACACACAAAAGATTTTTAAATAAATTTTGTTGGTGACTTTGATTCATGACCAATCTCAATTATTTTAATTATTGTACTTAATTATTTCATAATTTTAAAAAAATAACAATAACAGATGAAAAAATATTGAACAACAGATGAAAAAATAAATAAATAAAACATCTACTATGTAGTTCAGTTACATTTCATTTTTATTACTTAAAAAATAAATTAATTTAGAACGGTTTTAGCCAGTTAATTTTGGTAACTTGGAGAAGAAGATAGAAAGCTTAGAGAGAGGTGAAACTCAGCTAAGTGCTCTGGCATCTAGTTCTTTCGCAATAACGAGAAGAAGGAAGCTAGTAAATATGAAGATAGTCCCTGGAACGGAGGCCAACCGTCTGTATCTTTCCTCTGTAACAGACAATTAACACAGTGAGTATTTTACTGGGACTGCATTAGTAATAGTAAATAGTATAAACAAATGTTATTAGTAGAGAATTTGTTGGGGTTCAGTCAAGGTTGACTCAAAAAAATATAATTTAAATAACAAATTTTTTATTATCTGCCGATGTTTGGGTTTACATTGTAATAAGCCATCATCTTCTTACTGAAAAAACCTTACCTCTCAGTCATGGACATTTTATCCAGATGACAAAATGTCTCCTCCCTTCAAAGATAGCCTTGAAGTTGGCATAAAATGTAAGCTGAAACGTCGGCAGATAATAAAAAATGTATTTTTAAATAGCATTTATTTGGATCAACCTTGACCAAACCCCAACAAATTCAATACTTATAATCTCTATGGTCAAAAACTCTCCATTTGAATATTAAAAAAAGTATTTGATTTTCATAAAACTAAGGCCAATGATAGGTGTATGATATCTTCACATACTTTGATAGTAAGAATACAGAAATAATGTTCATTTAATTCACTTAAAAACTATATAAAAATCAAATTCAAAGTAAAAAAAAATGGATCCAGAATATCAATGGGGTCTCAATTTTATAGCTAGCTAGTGACATCGCTAAAAATATCTCCACAATTCAAAATCTTAACCTGATGATAGCTTGTAAGACCTGAAAGTATTAAATTAGAAGTAGCAAATATGCTGATTCATGTAAGTACATTTCTTTTAAATTTAAGTGATTGAAATGTAACTAAGGAAATTGAATTTTAGAAATTGCAACAAAAATAAAATGTTAATAATAAATTTAATCACAGTTTTGGGTAATTTCATATTTTAAACATGAAGTCATTGTGTGATGAGAGTAAATCTAACATACAAAGTCAAAAAGTTTGCTAGTCATTTTTACCCCTATTTCTATTCTTAAAACTGGAAACATAATTTTGATTTTTAGAAAGCCAAAATATAAAGTTTAAAAAANTCTATTATTTCTCAATAAAAGCCTGCCCTGAGATTCAAACCTGCTGCAGCAATTTTGAGAAGCTCAATCACTAACACCCTATACTGCAGAGCAGTTTAAACAAACTTCATTTATTCTTGTAAAAAATGCATGATGTAACAAATGTTCTTGTTAAGCATTTATGTATAATTTAGGACTTATAAAAATTGATGAATTTATTATTTTAAGATAATCTAGATATCCAAATATACACGCACACACAGTAATGTACATATATATATATATATATATATATGAGTGTGAGAGGGAGGATTGGTTTGGCCTAGGGATGAAAAAGGACAACCCAAAGCTCCCATGGTCGTAATTATTATTTAGTAAACAACACAATTTGATTAATTTAATACAACCCTAGATGACTTATGCATTTATAAAAAAAGAAGTACCCAGTAGTGAGCATATCCAAATGTGGAGTAAAGAAGATTTCAACAAAGGGAAAGAGAACTTCATGGAGGGGTGAGGAGCTTAGGGGGGCACAGGTAAGAGAAAAGAAGATAAAATGGATTGGCTATAAAACATCAGAGAAAAGGTGGTTATATGGTGGAATATAACAGGATGAAGGAAGCAGTGAAAATAGAGAAAATGTCTCTGGAAGAGGACTTTGGTAAGAAGCTGAGCCAGGAACATAGAGAACATTAAGTAGTTCTGGAAAAAAATTAAAACTTTAAGAGGCAGGAAAAATACGACTATAAGAAACTTGGAAAATTAGTAAGGGGCATATACTTCCTCTCGCATGTAGTATATAAATTCTACATACTTTTCTAGGGTAACAAGTAAGGCCACTAGTAGAGCAACTCATTACTAGTGGACCTAACTGGGGCAAACCCAAGGCCACAATTTCACCTCAAAGCAGCATTTAATTAAATTCTAACACATGATTTATGAAAAGTTATCAGAGCTAAGAAAAGTCCTTTGATTGAAAGCTTGGTGGGCAGAATTAAATCCATCTATTAAAACCTAAATTGAATAGTAAGTTTAAAGCGATAGGAGTATGACTGCATAGATTAAGTTTTAGTTTTTTTAAGGGGGTTCAAACAACATGATAGTTTAAGCTCTAGATTTATTTTAATGAAGTGGCTTTCATCTGTAAAAGGAGAAAATAGATGTTTGTGGGTAATAGAAACCTCTGCTCAGTGTTGATTCAACACAGAAGTTGTCATACTTGTTGCAGGCACCATTGATAAACTTCAATATTCAGTAACTGAAGAGCTCTTAAGGAAAATGATGCAAATAAATGCCAGCAAAAGTAATATATTACAAAAAGAAATTAGGAGTATTCAATAATTTTAACTAACTAAGAACTGTAGTAGAGAGTCAGGGAAAGTAGTCTCAGATATTAGAAATAGAATAATTAGGGTGAATACCAGAATTAAGGCAAACTACCAGATCTACAATATAGTAATAAGGAAGAGAGAAGTAGCTAAGAATGTTAAACTCTACCTCTTCAAGTCAAAGTACTAGCCGATACCCTAGAATGAGCTGCCAATATTCTTAGGTTATAGAGTTACAGTTAACACAAACACATATGCACCCTCTTATATCAATGCATTTTTAAGGCATTGAGTATTAAAAAATGGTGGGTTATTTTATTTTAATGTAGAGCGCTTTCAAGACCTACACCTCATTGCTAGTGCTCTAAGTTGGTCGGGGTGAAGCACTACAGTAATAGTCTGGCAGAATAGCCAGAGGTCGGAGAGAGTTAAAGCACTGAGGGTGAGATGTAAGTCTTGAAAGTGATCAATATTAAATTAAAAGTTTAAAACTGTGGAGGTTTGTGACCTTTTCTCATTTATTTCCACCACCCTTGATTGAGAACCTCCATCAGCCAGTAATTATAAAGAAGCAAAGTATTGAGTATTCATTAAAATGTTTATTTTTTCACTTTATGAAATTAATTACGTTCATACTGATCTAATTATTTCACTATAATTATATTCATAAAAATAAAAACAATCTTTAATTGAAATTTGAGAAATTTTTTGAAATATTAAAATGACATTGCTATACATAACTTAATGATATTCTGATGAATATAAAGTTTATAGAATATATTATAAAGTATATTATAAAATTTACACTAAATAAATAAATTTAAGTAATATCTAAAGAAGGCAAAATACCAGATAAATGAGGAATGCTTAATAATTACTTATAGCCTTTCCAACAGAATACATATTTTACCCTTAGTTTTCTCAGACACCAAGCACCTAGTGAGTTCATAAATTTAATGGGATCTTGTTTTTTAGTGTAAGAGTAATTTATAGATATGTTAAATGTTTCTCAAAGCTGAAATTACAACTGAAGATACCAAATCAGAATAATACAAATCTGGGATTATGAAATTCTCAAGATGAATATCCTTATCTCCATAATTATTTTCTGTCAAAAATTAAGTACTTTTATAATTATAGAAATTTTAAAGTAATAACTGAAAAATATGTAATAAGTGAAAGGAAATTATTAATTACATTCTGATTTCTTATAAATCAATGTTGGTAACAAAGCATTTGTAAGGATTTACATGAACCCAGAGTAGTATACATCCTGCATCTTGCATTTTATTTTGTCATCTGGACTTACATGAAATTTGGTCAATATAAAAGATTATCCAAACAAACCACCCCTAGAGAAAAAAAAACATAAAGCTTATTTATATGCCTTTGAGAATAAACCCATTACAATTTTAATTTTTTTTTACCCCAACTTATAGGTTAGGGAAACAAGATACTTTTAATAAAAATATTCTTTTTCAGTTACAAAAAGTTTGTTAATAAGAGCTGATTCAAACAATCATTTATTTTAGTTTTGGGGAAGTTTTTTATTTTATGAATTTTTTTGAATGTCTAAAATGTAAAATCATTATTTATCAAAGCCAAAGCAGAGCTATTTTAACAATTCAAAATTTTAAAATCTCTAATTTAAGTGTTAAAAATCATTCACCTCCATAAATAATAATTCAAGTTTTATAAAATTATTTTTTTTCAATGACAAAAAAAAAAAAAAAAATGAGAATCTCCTTTTATAGCACAAAATAATATTGCAAAGTGAAGATATAAAGGATTTTCTGCTTTAGTCATTTCTAGCTCCTCTGAAAGGTGGTTTGATGTACTTTCTTCTAGATAAGTTATTATTTTAAGATAATCTAGATATCCAAATATACACGCACACACAGTAATGTACAAGAATCAACTTTAACTTGGGAAGACAAAACTGAAGTAGAAGAGGAACAACAGCGTCAATTTATTTGTTAAGACTCATTACAATCTATTATCACATATATTTTACAATTAAGCAATATGTGAACAAAATTAATGAAAATACCAAGAAAACTCTGGGTTTTTCAAATATGTAAATTTTAACAAATTATTAATAGATAGCTATGAGTTTGGATATATAGGGTGAACTTTGGAGCCTTTTATACTGCAAGCTGAAGCTTCACCTAGGGCTTTCAATTTGAAGAGAGGACAGATCATTCTCAACCAGTTTGGTTAAGGTCTCTTTACCTGTCATGGGGATTGCTCGTTTGTGTACAGCCCAACCAAGACTCCTCTCGACTGCCATTTTCCATTTGGTGTACCGCAAATTTCTTTCTGGAGAGAAAAAAATTACAAGTTTAAAATATAAAATTTACAGTAAAAACAATATGAACTTTTGATTTGTTTTTTCTCCCCCCCCCCCCCTCTGACAAACATGTGTTTTTTACTGGCCATATATTGTTTAAATATTAAAATTACTCTCCAAGGAACAAGATCTATTGATAAATCTCTGAGAGTATGATATACTTCTCTCATTTTATCATTAAAGTAATCTAAAATTGAAATACTTTTCTGTAGGGGATGCTCACTTTCATTATCAGACGAGAGATGAAGTAATCGTAAGACATTTTGAAATCTTTGTCTAGTGAAGTGTCGGAAAAAACATTGCAAACCAAATTGTTCGCTTTAATTCCAATAACTACAAATTCTTAGATATATGATAGTTCCCAAATGTTATAATAAACTTAAAAATGTCTTGAATTCAGAAATGGAAAAAAATCTTGTTTTGACGACTAGTTTACTCATAATAACTAACAATTGCACATTAATGTTATTGCACAAATGGTGTGCAGTTTGTCTTATGGCCTCAAAAACAATTGCACACATGGAGTGCAATTTGTCTTGAATCAGTTAAAATAGTACACATGATGGAAACATCAATTGTGGTGTTAAAAAAAAAAAGAAAAGGGCAGAAGTGATCCATAAAAAACACCTGAAGGGACATCAAAGATATCAAATGATTACTCATTATATGAAACCTGTCAGTCAAAAAAGATCAGATTTTTTTTTAAACCACTAACCTTCATTATCAGTTACAGGGTGAAATATAATGCTATTCTTTTCAATGATAGAGATGTTCAGTTCTTTGTCCCAGGCCTCCACACCTTCAGCCCAGCCAGCAGCCATTGCTGCACCAAGGGTTGTGACATCACTTTGAGGTGCTCTCACTTCAACAATAAAATAAATTTCAAGTCAATGTAAAACATACATCATAGATTATCATACCATAATTTATCATTAATTTTTTTATTTTCAACTTGTCAATAGATTATTCTACTTTTGTCACTATTAGAATAGAACAACACATAAATGATAAAACGGGGAGGCCACTGATAGATCGGCTGAAAGAGGAGTGGCAATCAGCAATTTTACCTCATCTCACCCAGCAATTTGCTAAACTAAAATCTGATCATGTTCTGGTAAAATCTTGGATCAGATATACTAGATAGCTCATTATTACTGTTGATATGTTCAGTGATAATTATTATTATTGTTTTAAGATATTTGTTACTTTCTTTATATTTAAAAAAATAATGAAAATGTTAATTTTTTTTTTCTATAATGAATTCTCACAATCAGATCCCATTCCTTTTTAAATATACTAGAATTTCTCTTATCAGACCTATTTTCATTCCTATTAAAATTCATTGATCAATACCAGAATAGTACAGTATATCTATAGTATAATATTGCAATAAAACCAAAGATTTTTGCGTTACCTTATCTTCATCCTAAGCTGGCCTGATTGGGGGCCCAATTGGCACACCCATTGTTAAAATACAGATAAAATATATTTAAAATAATGTAAATTGATAATGTATTATAATGATTATTTAAGTACTCAAAAAGGTAAATAAAATACTCAAACAAATAGATAAATAATGAACTATCACTATCAATGAATCATTAATAATTCATAATAATAATCAGTGAAACAATGAGGGAAAAAGTAAAATAAAATAGTGCTTCAAATTTTAGTCTACCCTGTCTTTGTTAAATTTATTTATAGTTCCTTGATTCAATTAGAATACTTCAACAGTAAATTACTAATTAATTACTAAGTAAAGAAAAATTATTAATCTTACTCAAACAAGTAATGCTGCCTCAAACATTAAATACATCTATAAACAGGCGTAATAAAATAGTTTATTTAAGATAGTTTATATAAACTGCATACTTTTACAACTAAGGCACTTCTTTTTATTTTATAATAATAAATTCATTTGAAATCCACCCAATGAAATTATTCGATAATGCAGGCTTTTTTACATGTCATTAATTATTGTTTGAAATATTAGAATTGTCTAACCATGTTTGATTATAATTTTCTTTTAAATTGAAAACTTTCTTAGAATAGTTCAGCAGTTCTTTTTTTTTGGTTTTTTTCCCCCATTCTATTATTTCTCAATAAAAGCCTGCCCTGAGATTCAAACCTGCTGCAGCAATTTTGAGAAGCTCAATCACTAACACCCTATACTGCAGAGCAGTTTAAACAAACTTCATTTATTCTTGTAAAAAATGCATGATGTAACAAATGTTCTTGTTAAGCATTTATGTATAATTTAGGACTTATAAAAATTGATGAATTTTTTTTTTTTTTTTTTTTTTTTTTTTTTTTGGCAAAAATAGGAACATTTCACCGAAGGCTAAAGAAACCTGAATCTATCCAATCCCTTTTTGAATTAAAATAAAACTTAAGACAAGGAGCAAAACAATACTACTGTGATATAAGTTAATCAGTTTTTGATAGGAAGTGAAAACAAATCTGATCACAAGATAAATTCTATTACAGTGTGTAATGATATATCGAGAATGAGACATAAAAAATATACACCAGATCCACAAAGCTGAAAAGGATCTACCATACCTATAAGAGTGTCTATACATCCCAGAGCCACTCTTAGAACCTAAAACTTCTACATTATAATTCATTAGAAAGACTGCTGAGCTCAAGGAATGAAACATACTTAGGAGGATTTTAGGTCCAGTAACAGAAAAGAATGGTAACCACAGGATGAGGAACGACAATCCTTCTTGAGCCAACAAGAAAATATGGTCCTTTCCAATAGTGGTGATAAGTTTTCTATGCAAAAATTCTAGTAGACTTACTAGCAAATCTTTACTATACAGGTAAAAAAAAATACAAAAACAAAATAAATGAATCACGGCAATGAAGTCTGACTTAGAGAAACGGTGGATAATTAAGTGATTAAACGGTGGTTTTAAAAACCATAAATTAAGTGATTGTTTAATATTCAAACAGTTGAATATACAAGTTGTCTTTCCAGAGTCAAAAAGTGAAAGTCACATTAGATAGAAAACAAAATTAAATTATTTGGAACTGAAAAGTAAGATTCCTGAGAAATAACTAATGCAATATTTTTCCTATCAAGTAGGATATGTTCCATTCTTTTCAAATGGAGAAAATAATGAATCCAAATGCTAATTATAGAAAGAGATTACTAAATTTTTGGAGGAGGAGTAGATAAATAAAAAAAAAAACAATGAACTGTAATATTTCTACTGACCTACAGGAATTCCACACAAGTCTGCCTGAAGCTGCATCAGAAGATTGTTGGCAGTCATTCTGCCATCTACCCGAAGCTTCTTAAGGGGCAAGCCACAGTCTTTGTGCATGGCTTCCAGGATGTCCCTGGTCTGGAAACAGACAGCCTCAAGTGCTGCCCTAATTATATGGCCCTTTGTTGTAAACTGGGTTAGACCACAGAGAATCCTAAAAACATTTTAAATTTGGATGCTTAACTACAACAGATTGTCATATATTTTTAAACTTTTACATGATATATTGGACCAACATATTCCTAAATAGGGAAGATGGCATTTTTATTTTTGACATTCTTTCTTCTTTTATGAAGTAATTATAATTTTAGACTGACTAAATAATGACTTTAAGAAAAAATTAGTGATTTTTAAAGCTTGAACCTATTATATAGCAGAAAGTAAAGAGCTTGTTTAAGCTCTATAGGAAAATATAAAATTGATTATTATTAAAACTGAATATATATATATATGAACATTGCACTCTATATATTGAGGAGAGAAAAATCTATAATAAAAAAAATGGAGTTACAATATATTTTTCAAGGAGTATAAAACCCAACCGTGATAAGTGAAACCCGCTCTAAGTTTATGACTATATCAAGGTTTTAACCCTTAATTTAGCCCAATAAGAGACGTTTAATAAAGCACATGATACCTTGCAGAGCCAAATACAAACTGGATTTCAAAGTTCAAGCTTTTATCTATAAAAACCAGTGACTTGGATGTTAAGAATAGGATGGCTACTTTCTAGATATCCTCTTTTATCATTACACCAGCGATTGCATACAAAGTTCGAAAAATAGATAGGTAGACTTACATCCCTTAAATAACTCGCTTTTCTTTTTTGAACCTCCTGGTTTCAACCTTTTGATTCTCATATCCTCCTGTAGAATATCCTATAGAGAGCTGAAGTGATATTTTGGCAGAAAATAGTCCATATTTATTGTATCTTTTGGCATTCTTCTGGATCTGAACTAGGTTAAGAAGTAGTGAAAAAAAAGTTAAATAATTTCTTTAAATACTGATTTTTTAATAAGAGTGGTGTCACTGGTCGCCTCCTCTCCTCATGTGACTTTAATAATTGTCATTTATTTTCTATTATACATTGTTATCAAATTAAAAAATATTTTTTAATTATTTTTGACAGAATGTAATATATAAATAAAGTTTATATGTAAAAAAATTTAAGTAATATCTAAAGAAGGCAAAATACCAGATAAATGAGGAATGCTTAATAATTACTTATAGCCTTTCCAACAGAATACATATTTTACCCTTAGTTTTCTCAGACACCAAGCACCTAGTGAGTTCATAANAATTTTAAAAAACCACAAAATTTTTTATTTCAATATATTATAGAATTTCCTAGTGGGAAAGAAAAAAAGTAGTCAAGGTTTTTGTGACCCATGGCAAACTAGAAAGGAGTGATTAATATATCAATCTAGCCGCATGATTTATTCCGATTCAATAAAGTAGGGACCCAATTTGGGCTGTTTTCAAGAACGAAATCCTTCGGTTCATCACAAACAAAAATAAAAACCAACTGTACACTGTGAATATTGAACAAATATATGAATATTGAGCCATTTAGCTCAGAAGTCTAGTACCTTAAACACCTGACTCTTAAAACAATGGGGAAATTTAAAAAAAGTTTAAATTTGGGGTTTTGGAGATGCCCCACACCTCTTACTCCAATTTCCAATATTAACTGATTATAAATTATAGATCGTGCAATGAAAATAACAATTTTATTGTTTATCATTAATTCCTTAATGATTGTTTTCCTCAATAAACTAACATGTTCAACATTTAGGTTTCAGGTAAAATACTTTTCTAAAGAATATAATAAAAGAAGCTTTCGAAAAATATGATTTTGTATTTATACAAATACATTTATATATAAATCTAATTTTGTTTAAGAACAAAGAATTATGAACAGTAATGCATCTTATTAAAATTAAAGGAATGATCTCAATTTTAATGCTAACTATTTGTGAGAAATGAAAGAAGTAAAGAAAAATTAAGAGACGAAAATGTAGATGTCAATTAATTTGTCAAATTGGCAAAAACTTCAGGCTGATTTATGTATCTACCCTTAGGTTACAGCTATTTTAAAAATTTTCCCTTTACTTTAAATTTTATAATTTTACTGTAAGGGATTTTATCCCAGTTGAGCAGTAAAACTATTTCAAATAAAATTAGGTACTTTGCAGGGACATTCACAATCTACTTTATAAATATTTATTTGGTTGTGGTTTATTATCCCACGTAAATTTTAAACAATTAATGAGAGGGAATAGAATAAAAAAATCTATCTGTCCCAACCAGGACTCGATCCTGGATCTCCTGCTTGCCGGGCCGGAATGCTTCCGTTACACCCAGCAAGCAGGAGATCCAGGTTCGAGTCCTGGCTGGTACAGATAGATTTTTTTATTCTATTTCCACTCATTAATTATTCACAATCTACCTCTAAAATTTCATAAATATCAGTTCAGTAGTTTTTGAATTACAATTTTTATAATTTTACTGCAGTAGATTAGTTTGGATCAAATAAAATAGCGAATGCATGGCTATTTACAGAAAGTTAGGCCTAAGCAGTCCCCATCATAAAACATCTATTTACAGTATAATGAAGTAACAAGGGGTTCAGTCCAACAGAAGGGAGGTTCAGTCTTAAGAAGGAGGTTTTTGGACCGAACCCTGATTACCCCTTAAATCTCATATCTTTACAGCCAACATTTTAATTTTAATAACTATTTACAAGATGTATAACACTTATCATCAAAGCACAAAATATTAGTTATCTAAAATATCAGCTGTGCAACATTCCAGAATAGTTACTGAATGTTATTTTCATCTTAACAGTATAAACTGTCATCATAATTTACATTTATCTTTTTTTTTTATGACTGAATTTAAGTATCTAAGAGTAATCAAATAAATGAAATAGAGATTACTTTAAAGGAGGTTAATATAAATATTCCTTTTTTGTGTTGTTAATTATATCAATGTTAACTAAGTCTACCATATACTAAAAATATCCTGAAATTTCATAGTTTAAAACCAAGTTGTTGGAGGCAAGTCAGAGAAATTATTAAAAAAAATTTGAAATAACTAAGTCGCTTGAGAAGTGCTCAGCTGGTTTAAGTAACCAGTTTGTAGAGAGTAACTCAGTAGTATCGAATTTTATTATGCTGCAACTTTAGCACAGTTCTCTAAAGAAAGTCAAGCAATCCACATTTATACTTGAGGTAACTTATGAAATCACTTAATTTTTCAAAAAATCTGAATAGAAGATATGGTCTTTTCAAAATTGTACATGCCTCAATGTAATTTTTGCCACAAGATGTTCAATAAATGACTTAAGTGACAGTAAAAGTGAAAAATAAATGTTTAAGATAATAAGTTAAAATCATGGCTTTCTTATAAATGGGTACCAACCCTCTAGCATCCTTCCTCCAATAGGGAGCATAAAGTCCATTAAAGGCAGGAACAAAGTAGACATCCCCAGTTGTCATAACTTCCTCGGCGAGTGATTCTGTTTCTGAGACATCAGACAGGAGGTTTAAATTATCTCTTAAGAACTTGATAGCTGCTCCTGCAACAGCTACCGAACCTTCTAGTGCATAAACAGGAGGAGAATCTTTGCCTAATTTATAGCTCAAAGTCGTCACTAAGCCATGCGAAGAAAAAACTCTCTGAAAATTATAATTTAAAAGCTGTAGGAAATAGTTTCAAATTTAAAAATATTAGGAGGTAAATTCTCTCTTCATTTAAAACTACTAGAGCATTAAGGAACAGAAAATAAGGGTTTTGATTAAAATACCTACAGCAAGTAAAATACTTAAAATTAAAAAAATTGCAATAAATTACTAGTTATAAGCTCCCATGTGATAGGGGTACACTAAATAAACAATTTTATTATTTTTATTCTATTATTATTACTTATAAAAAGTTAGTCATTCATGTAGGTTATAAAAGTCCAAGGATAAGTCCAAGCACACTACCTTGAGGAACTCCCGCTTCCACTAGGTAGAAATCGGAGTAATCTAATCCTTGCCGAACCCTAAAGAAACGATTGGATAAGTGTTATTAGGAAGCATGGATTTCAGTTTAAACAGGAGACCACTGTGCCAGATTCTATCAAATGCTTGGGAAACATCCAAAAAAGCTCCAGGGCAGATCTCGGAAGGTGTTACTGTCTTGAGTGGTAAAGACATAGGTAATGGCATGTCCAGAGATTCCTCAGTCTCCATGGTATTGGACAAGTCTAAGGGGTCTAAATGAGGAGCCCTTGAGCGACGTTTTGCTATTATGAGCATTTTAAGCAAATCTGGGAGTGGCTTTTGGGACTCAGAAGAGTATATGGTAAATTTTGGTTTGAGATTAGCCATACATATGCATTGCTGAAGGTTTATGGTAAAGGAGTGTACAGCATCATCTAAATCGTCTGAGGTTTTCAGGTACCACTTTCCGAACCTGAGCTGCAGTCTGTGGTTGACAAGTAGGCAGGGTCCGCTGTTTCAGCTCCTTGTACACCTGACAGTCCTTGTAGTTGGCAGGGTGATTTTTTTGTCCCAGCCCACATGTACTTGGGATGTTGCGGGATTTTGGGCAGCTCGTACTGATGTGAGCACCGTCACATTCGACACACCATGGAGAGTATTCACAGTAGGCTTTTGTATGACCATACTGCTGGCATTTATGGCATTGTAATATTTCTCGACGAGGATGTGGCTTCTCCACTCTTACTCTACAGTGACAGAGCAAAGTCAAGGTATGTAGATCTCTACATACATCTTAGGCTCCAGGTCCACAAAGAACATTGGCAGGGGTGTTTTAGAGGCAGAGGTCTCCCCTCTCTAGGATCGGCTTATAATCACGTTTATGGGTTTCTGACACTGATCCCAAGTCAATCAACTCTTCCTTGATGAAGTCTGGAGTAGTTGTTTGGTGGAGATAACGAATCACCACTCTTACAGCCCTCTCTTCTTTGAGCTGGTATGTGAGGTGCTGCGCATTCGTTTCCTATAGGTATTGGATTATTTTTTTATAGATTATAGATTTTTTTATATGGGCTGTCAGGGTTTATTTTGGTATCTTGCTGCCTGTTGATACACGAATATCTGCCAGGCCCCACTTGCTCGTTCAACTGGGAGCACATCAGTCTGAAGTCCTTCAGATTTCTACCAAATCTTGGTGGTGGTCAAATTATTCAAGAGACTGCTGAATCTGCTTACATATTTTTGCCTTCCATGTTCGATGGGAGGTCACGCCCTGTGAGGTGCTGGGGCGGGTTGACATTGTGTTGTTTCGCTAGGTGGGGGTTCTGGTCGCTGACCGGTGTCTCCCCTTGTCTTTCGGAGGTGTCATGGGCCTTACTTTCCTTTACCTCCCCTGGATATGACTTGATTGTAGTAATTACCTCCCATAATTAGAGAAAAAAAAAAAAAAAAACTCCGAGCCTCAAACCGGAATGTGGAACTCGAGAGCCCTGTACTGAGACAGTGGCCTTAGTGAGGGAGGAGACAGATAAGACTGACAAGTCTGAGCCCTGCCTGCCCGCTTGGGGCTGGCTATTGAATAAAACTTTACATAGTGGGGGAAATTAATTATGCTGAACTACGTAGTGATTGAATGTATACTAATATTTCAAAGAATATTAGAAAGGTTGGAATGACGCAGCACAGTTTGATTTTCGTTTATGAAACCATAATTTACTAACATAAATAGTAATAAAAATAATCAACTTATATAAATTGGAAGCTTTAAAAAAAAAAAAAAATGATATATCAGAAAAAATTTTCTTGAGCAACAAAGCAGTAATCATTGAGATTGATCACTACTGTATCCTCATTTCCTTGATACTATATTTTTCAAGTCTTCCCGCAATTGGTGGAAGGAAAATCCTACACAACAAAGAAAGATGCTATAGTGATCAAGATTTTTTTCGTAAGTAAAAAGAGCAATTTATGAAAAAAATATATTTTGGATCATATAAGTTTAAAATGTATATTTTAATTAACATATTAATGCCAATAATATAAAGCAATTCAAATTACATTAATAATTACTTACATTGTGGCCAGTATTATAAATTAAGAAGCAACCACTTCTGTATGTATTTTTAGCCATGCCTTCCTTTAAACAATTTTGACCAATCAATGCCGATTGCTGATTTCCTAATATCTGAAAATAAATATGCAATGTTTAGCAACAGTTCACAAAATAAAATATTTTTCTTTAATATGTAAATTATTACACAATAATTCATTTTTGTTTTAAATATATGCTAAAATAAATATTGTTACATTATTAAAAAAAACCAAAAAAACACACCTCTTATACTCAAGAATGTACATTTTTATTGGTTGATGATTAGTTGGCCGTCTCGAATATCGTGTGAGAATGGTCGGGGTTTCGGCCAGGAAGAAAAAATATACACCACAATTTGGAGTAATATTTTTATTTATGCCAACTATAGTTAGGAATAAAACATATTACAAAATGATATGTTTTATTCCTAACTATAGTTAATATTCTTACATATCCTTTTTCTTTTTGTACAGACATTTCAATTTTTATGCATTATTGTTATGTGTGTGTATTGTCTTTTTAGCCCTGATGATGGCTTACTAGCTAAGCCGAAACGTTGGCATAAATAAAAATATTACTCCAAATTGTGGTGTATATTTTTTCTTCCTGGCCGAAACCCCGACCATTCTCACACGTACATTTTTATTATTGTATATATGTTCAAATAACAAGTGGAATGACAAATAATAGTTGCAATATTTCAATGTTAACCTAGACTTATTTAATTTTACTATTTTATTGTAGAATACTAATGGATCAAAAATATTACTCTATTTTTGGTTTTTTAAAGCTTTATTAAATTCTATTGATATGAAATTTTAAAAGAAAAGAAGCAGCTATCCACAAAATGTGATCCCAAATTATTTTTAATGCAGGATAACCATAAGAAGACCAACTGGTCAGCTAGAATGTTTTATTTTAAGTTTTTAAATTATACAGAACAATATGTAGCCTTTATGGTATTTTTATGGCTTAAAAAACAATTATTATTAAAACACACATGAAAAAAAACAAAACAGATGAAATAAATAAAATTATTTAAGGCTTGTCAACTTTTTCAGTAGTATTACAACTTAGACAAGAAACCATCAAACAATTTTTGATTTAACACTAAGGAAGAACACCAAGAAAGGCCAACCCCAAGGCCTCTGAATTTGAGGATTGACAGCCTGTAGCATAAAATACTTGCACGGCAGTCAAATTCAAAAGAAACAGAAACTAAATTGAAGGAAGTGAGCCTCCGCAGTTCCAGATTAGTCCATAGATCAAACATAAGACTAACTGGTACTGTTGTCAAATTGGATACAACCAATATTTCCTTCTAATACTTTAATTTTATATCCCCAGCAGTATATTTACATTCCTCAACAATATATTGCATTAGAGAGGTTGGTGTATATAAAAAAATTGATTTTGGCCAACAGGATATAATTTTTGGTCTCCTTCTTTATGTTTTTTAACTATATATTATTTCTATTATATAGAAAAAGAATCTTAAAAGTATTACCATATATCAGAAGCCGCAATTTAATGAAAGATAAAAAATACTTGCTTACCCCAGAAATTGGAACTCCTTGGAGTGGGCCTTCAGCGACCTTTCCTACAATCTCTGAGCAGCTGCAAATTTTTGGCAAGGTCTCCATTGGAATGTTAAAGATTCTGTGGAAAGAAGCAGCATTTAGGTATTAGATAATGAGTTTATTTATCATACACACACCTCTGTGTGGTTTTTTTTTCCTTTCTATTAGTAACCCTAAGAGAAGGCCTTTTATTCATATAAGAGAGTATATATTCCATACAGTTTAATAAATGCAATGTATATTCATGTTTGATTTACAAAATGGTAATACATCATCAGTATCGATTTATTATCAATCTAATAAGGCTCTGAAGAAACAGGTAGTTATAATAGATCCCCTTTCAAAGTTAGCCAAGTTCTTCCTGTTGTTAATATTTCCAGGATAAGCTCAAAATGAGGACGGTTAAAAATCGGTGGTACAAATTTTGTGGTGATAAATTGTTATTATCTATATTAAATATAATATAATAAATAATAATAATATAACAATCTAATAAATTGTTAATTTATATTAACAAAATTAATTATCTTAAACCTGTGTAAATAATCTTTGTAAATTAAAATTTAGGACTTGGGACAGAGTAAAATCTAGCTTCAGCCAGATAGCTTCAAATCTGGATCTCACTGAGGTGAAGTATATCTGTTTCTGAGTCTTTTGATTGGCGTGTTTCTACCAATAATTTTACCATTCTCTAGAGAGCTCTTTATATAAATTCTTATTAATGTGACACTTAGAAGCTACAGAATATGATGCCTATGATAGAGGGATCTTCTGCTGCCTGTTTAGCCTGTTACCATGGTCTCTCACCTCTCACCTACTTAAGAGTGACATGGCATTGAATACTCTGCAGACCACTTCTTATCCAGACTAAAGCTTCATCGATAGCAAGTTGCTCTGCTAAGTTGTTATAGCACAAGGAATCGAGGCAAACTTCTCTCGATCCCTGAAAGCCATAAAGGCTGCACCAACTCCTGCTTTACTTTTTCTGAAGTCAGTGTATATTGTCTATATTTCTTTTGAGTAATCTTCAATGGATGATGGTTTACACGTGCTTAGTAACATTACCAGGAGCTTTCAATATCTATACTCTATGAGCTTTTCCACAATTATGTGCAATTATCTTCCAGACTTATTAACATCATAAAATTTGATTTAACTTTCAAGTATTAGAAGAATTGGAGGAATGCCTACGAGAACTATGCTGCCTCATATGAGGCAGTCCTAACTCCTCTGATTATTCTGAGGGCAATAAGTCCCTGCTTAAGTTTTGTATGATTAGCCTTCATCCATTGCCTTGTACCAAATTGGAACATCAAAATTAAGTATTGGCACTTCACGTCTTATTCATAGTATCTCTTAGCTTTATATGGGCTTGATCATTTTCCCGTAGTTTCATTTACTATTAATGAAAAAATTAATGGTAAATGAAATAATAAAAAGTTTTAAATTTTATTTTTTCAGAAAAGTTAAAGAACAAAATTAAATATTTGAAACAAATTGTATAATGAAAAATTATTTACAAAAGTGATTATCAGAAGTAGGTTTTTGATGGGACTGCAATAAAATTTATCAATAATATTTACATCAATAAAAATTTCAGAAAGCCATGGATGAGTCAGTTATTGACTGACATCAGCCAAAAACTTAAAGAAGATCAAATTGAATAACCACTAAAATCTTCATTATTATTTATTACTGTTATAAGTAAAATTAATAGAACATTACAGATATAAAATGTATTCACTAACATTTTAGTTTTAAAATTAGAAAGACAAAAGTATGTTATGCAAGATCATTAAGAATTTCTCTATTTGAGAAAGGGAATATGAGAATATATAATCCAAATTGCTTTCTGCAAATCATAGAAGTTTGTTTATTGTTAAAAATGGGGATCAGCAAAAGCAATCTTTGGGAGCAGAGATTTTAGAAATACATTAAATTTTAGAGTTATTATTATTGTTAATATATTTTTTAATTATTTTATGAAATAGATAATTGAACAGAAGTAATATTTTCAATATCATTATATTT
>KZ806901.1:654193-664962 GCA_000696205.2 Oncopeltus fasciatus | reverse complement strand
ATATTATTTTAAATATTATTATATTATAAGTTTTAATGAATATACATACATAATACATTCATAGATGATGGAGAGCATTTCAAGGGGATCTTGCTCTGCCCAGCCTTCTTGTGGTGACCTCATCCCGATATCAATCTGATGAGTACAAACCTCATCATGAGTCTTAGGGTTGAATATCTTCAGAAAAGAAATTAAAAATTCAGTTATGGATCTATCATAAATTATAAAATAACATAAAATTATCTTCACATAGAGAATGTATGTGAATTTTTATTCTTCCTCATTTTTGAAGATTGTGTTAAGTAGTAAAATATTAATTTAACTTCATTCTCATTTCTTGGCTGTATATGTTAATTTTTATGCCACTTAAATTTGAAATTTAAAAAAGCAGTAACGGAGTGATGTTTTTAATCCAAATAATCAAGAGAGAGAAAATTTCATAGATTCCAAGTATAGTAGTTTGTTTTAAATAGCTTTATTTCAAGCCAAAGTTTAAACTTTAATTAATAAATTAATTTGTGGTTTAAAGCAATCATTTTTTAACACACAATTATTTTCTCTCCAAGAGATAAATTTCAAACCTTTCTGGTAACGTTAATAATCTAATTTATGAAGAAAATAAACACAATTTAGAATTATAAAACCTTAAGGTTTACTATTTTAAAAAAAAATTACTATTTATAGCAGCTTGTCAATGAAAGCACTGTAACTTTTTTTTTTTTTTTTTAAGCTTTTTTTCAATGTATCTGCTAAGCTGGAGTGGTGGTATTATGGCAATAAGTAATAACAAAAAGTGAAGAAAGACCTTTTTTTACATACACAGAATGAAGTTTTATTCCTAGATTTCAGTAAATTCACTGCTAAATGTATAATGATCTAATATTTTAAATGATAAAATTGTGGATTAAAGAAAAAATAAAAATTAGGTCTTCTCAAAAGGTAAACTACACCGTATACATTTAGATATATTAAAAATTTGATGAACAAATTCCCCAATAAAAATATGGCATGATCTTTAATAGTGAATAAAATTTAGTTAATGAACTGTTACTTAGTTAATAAACTCATTTGTGTATAATATATAATGGCTATTAATTGATTTAGGGGTTCGAGTTTGTTATGCCTGCAATGCATCTAGGTCATGTGGGTTTTCTACATTTACAGACAAATTTTATTCCTATCACTTAATAGCATTAGATTTGAAAAGTGATATTCAGAATCCGTCTATTTTCATATATCCAGTGTTATATTTTATATTATAGTTATAAAATATTTTGTTATAAGTGATATAAGTATCCTATTTAACTATAAGTAAGTTACACTAAATTGGTGTGAAATTTATAGCAGTTAACTTAAAAAATGGTCAACAAGAAAATGCTTCAAGATTTAACTTATTTTTCCAAATAGAGAGTAAATTAAGGACATTTAATTAATAACCACATAATTTGGAAAATATGCAGATAAAAATGGTAATAATGCAGATTCTGACAAAGAAAAGAAGCCCACTAGAGAAACACTAGAGATAGAGACCTCCCAGAATAAGGGGAACATTTAGGGTGATAACTCTATCATATTAAATTAATNTCTTTTTTAAAGCAATTATTAAAAACTAACAACATGAAAAGTCAAACTAAATTGTATTTCAATTAATTTAATTTATAGGTTATTATTATAAAGATAACTATAAAACAAAATACCTTTCCCTTGAACAGAAGAAGAATGTTAGCCAAGCTTATTCACCTTCACTAAACTGAATAGTTATCAGTGTTTAAATAGACAAAAAAAATACAGCTACTCTTATCAAGAAATTAGCAGTAAAATACATAAATAAATACTCTCTAAAAATTATTTTTTCATTTCAAATTTTAGAAAATAATAAATTTGTTTGGGTTCAGAAATAATAAAAAAAACATATCCACCTGTTAATTCTATAAGAAACAATATTAGTAGAAACACTTTTAATTATAACAAAAAAATACATTTAGACTCATCTAGATCATAAGTACACAAGATAATTCTATAATTCAAAACAAAGAGATTACATTCATAGTAACTAAACATTAAATAGTGAATTAACTTATTTATTCCCATATGCTGACAAAATAAGTTGAATTTATAGAGCAATACAAATTGTAAATAAATCACTTTTACAGAGCAATGAGTCTCTGTGTCCAGAAACAAAAGCTCATATTTCAATCTATTGCAGTAATGATTGTTCACGCTAAAAATTATTTTATTAAGAATTTATAGAAGACTGACAAGGCAAAGACATTAGCCTAGATCTTATCGGGTCACCCAATCCTGGCACTCTGGGTTTAAGAGCCACTATGGGCAAGCTTTTATTAAGAAAAAACTTTTCTAGGCCCATGGATGTTTAGAATATGGAATAGGATATTCTAGGTGTAGAATATGGGTACCACCTATGGACGGCCCCTACCTCTACGACTCAAAATGATACTAAGAAAGGTTTAGAAAAAAAAATTTTTTTTAATTGAAAGAACTTGATATAATGCTTTTAAAGAAGATAAAACAGAGTTGGCAGCTAAACCAGTTTGGTGAAAACAATTGGGAATTCTTGTAGTCTAATCTCTTTTCTTCAATAATTTATTAGGAATAGTCACTCTGTCTTTCACAGAAAATTGCAAAACTACAAGTGATACTACTAATAATTAAATAAAAAAAATTGTTTTAAATGATACAGCAAATGATATTACTAGCTGATATAGCGAGTGTTACCACCATAGACTGAACAAGTCCTATCCTATCTACATGAAGTGTTATTACTCAAGGAAATAAACAATCAATTCTAGGATTGACATGGCCAGTGATTAATATAAGCCAATCAACTAACTTTAAATTTAAATTTGATTTGAAAAAGTCCAAAAAAGGTATGTTTAAGGTTACAGTGTTAGAGTGAAAAACGAGGACATGTTTATTTCGATATAAGTACTTTCTTTTTCAAAAATAAAATTTAGCTTCTTTCTTATATGTCTGAAATGAGTTTCTATATATTTATAAAAATTAAAAAAAAAAAAAAAAATTCTTTCTCTCACAATTAGGAAATGCCACATAAAGTAGCCAATTTCGTTCTCTAAAAATTAGCAAAATTTGTAATACAAGAGTAAAATTAACAATAATTTTATTGCCTTCTTTTTAATCTCATAATCTATTTTATAAGCTACAAATATTAAAAGTTACATTTAAATAAAAGTCAATCAGATCTTCCTAAATGAGATGAAAAAGTATTATTTAGCCTAATTGTATTCTTAAATAAGCAACTAATAGGAATACTGTAAGTGACTATTATTCCTTTTGCATCTAAAAATAATCAATTTAACAAGTTTTAAAAGGACTCAAGCAGGCTGCCAATTAGATAATATGTTCACTTAAGATCTCTCAGGTTGTCTTATTTTGTAGAACAACTTTTTAACAGTATACATTTCAATTATGTTTTATAATTTACAATCTACAAGCAAATAACTAGAAGTAAATGATGGATGCATTAAATCGTTCCTCACTACCTTCCATAGTAGAATAAAATAGCAAGAGAATTAGGAATCAGTCATACAATAAAAGAACATAAGTTTAATATATAAATACCATATAAAACTAATTATTTAATTAATAATAACTAATTAATGTCTAAAGATTATTCAAAATTAGTCATCAGAAACTACCTTACTAACAAAAGTCAAAATCTTTTTACAAAGTGTTTTAAAAATAAATTCCTGAAGTAAACATTTAGTTAAGGCTTAAATGTTGGTTTAACAAAACAAATAATAATTTAAAATGAATAAATGCAAAACAATATTTTATTATTTGAAATTTAAAAAAGAGAAAATTTACTAATTTTAAATTTTGTATTTATGAACATCCACAAATAATTGCTTGAGCACATAACATTTCGATTTTTAAAACCTCCTTACAGTAGGAATGAAGGAGACACGATAGAAAAATTGAGAATGAAAAATATTACTATTATAGGAAGACATTGGAAATGTAATAAAAACTGAGAGATTAGCAAATAAGAGAGTAAATTGCTGAATGTAATTCTCAAAACCAGGTCAATAGGCATAAAAGGTTAGTTGTTAGAGCAATTAAAATCAAAAGAAAGTATATTCCAGTACTCACTGCAAATTTAATAGTACGTGTTCCCTCATCAATGACACCAATGAGAGGATCAACTGAATCTCCTGAGCCTGCCATAGTATTACTGTCAACAAAATAGTTTAAAAATTATACACATATAGAGGTTTAACTAAAGATTACTTCTAAAAGAAATGGGTCAGTTATACCAATGGACCAGTTTTGCCAGTTATACCAATGTTATATCAGTTATACCAATGTTAGTTATATTTTTAAGAGGGTTATACTTGTAAATATATGATAAAATTTTCGGATTCTACATTAGAGTATAATAAAAAATCAAACAGGTTTCATTAGAAAGACAGATAGTCATTAGAGGGTAATGCTAGCTTATAAGTTGCTAAATAACTAAATTAATTTTTAAATTGACAATAATTGCAAAGTTAAATATAATTGTGTTCTTTGTAACCTATTTTAATTAAAATAATAATAAGGAAATGTTTCACAATATAAATGAACAATAATGTGTTATAGGCTATTTAAAAGTTAAGAGACATATTTAACATACATTTTTTAACCAATATTGGAAGGAGAAGCAGGTTTTCTATTTTGTTTGAACAAGACTGGAGAGGAAGTATTAACATCAGTAAATCAGGATGTTGTGATCACAAAGGAATATCATAAAATCATAAAGGAAAGCTAAGATGCTATAATTATAAATCAGAAGATTTTTTTTAAAAATGCAATATTTTTAATAATATTGTCGAACAAAATAATAATTCAAAAGCAATAGTTTTCCCCACTCATGTATTATAACTGAATTTACTTCAAAATTTGAATTGATTAAAAACCCCAATATCTGTTGGAGTTAGCTTACTCCAACAGATATTGGACAATCAAGCCTAGTGGCAAAAGGATGTAATAGAAATTCACCAGTGATATCTTATGAATTAGGCCTCTCTGGTTGAATTTTTGGAATAGAAGTTTCAACAAGTACCTGACCTGATTAATCTCAACTTGCCTCACTGGTAACCTAGAGTAACCAAGCAGACTTGGAGGCCAAGAAAATAGTTCTCTCAGTCAACTGATGCTACTTTAGTCTCAAGAGAAAATTTGGTGGTCAATTATTTTCTCATTTCACAAAACTTCATTTACTCATGTACAGCTTAGAAACCTGGACCACAACAAAGCTATATGTACAAGAACCACTCAAATGCAGAAGGAAAATTCTTTGGAGGATATTTGAGGGTGTCTTGAGGAATGATGTTTGGAGAATACACATAAATACATGGTATTTTAGAAACCTAACATTGTGGAAGTCATCAAACTGGGCCGACTAAGATGAGGAACTGTCTTTAGGGACTGGCCCGAATGGGATTCATTCCATCCTTATGGAAATCACCAAAAAGTTGTGAATGGGTTTATCATGAGCTTATCACACAAGAGATGAGGAAGACCTAAGCTGAGATGAATGGCAGGAGTGGTAGATGATGTGAAGGAACTTGATAGATAGCTGGAACTGGGTGACAGTAATAGAAAATAGAGACAATTGGTGGAAGCAGTTTGGGCAGGCCAAGTTCCCTTCACTAGGTTGTAGCGTCACACTAAGTTTATAAGTGATAGGTAAATAGTCTGCTTTCAATTAAATAAATTGACTGTTTTCAATTAAATGAAATATTTAAATGGAGGTGTTAATATGTTCAATAACATGAAAATATATATTATTAAAAATTCTTAATTTATTGAAATTTGAAAATGCATAAAAGGTTCAAAACATTACAAATGTAAATATATAAAAGCATTGGGGCAAAAAAATAAAAAATTTTAATGAGGATATAATATTTCTTCTTTCACACATTTAGAAAAGTCTTAGGTAACAGATCTTAAAATGGACAGTTTAAGAAATTAGGTTTACTATCCATAGTAAATAAATGACCCATATAAGTTAATTTCTGACACATTCTTTATTTTATTTTAATAATTAAATTAAATTTCATTTTTGACAAATTTCTCACATGCAACTATGCATGTAATTTTTCACTTAATTTGTACATTTACTGATTTTGAATAACGTAGCAAAATATTGCAAGGGATATATATTGAGATGAGAAAGACTAGTAATCTTTCGTATGGAGTGTACAATTTTATTTTCAATGTTCTTCAGAATTCATTAATTACTTTAGCCATAAATTAATTAATGAATAAGAAGGAGGAAATTGTTTATTTTTAATTAAATTCAATTATAGAAAGACCAGTAGATTAAAATTAAATAATGCAAATAATGATGATGATATTTAATCTAAGCATTATTAATCCTAGTATATTTTATAACTGGTTTGACAATAATTATAAAGAACAAGAAAATGAAATAAATTTTTTTGAATATAATAGAGAATTAGTAAAAAAATGAATAGAACAGATGAACAAATTTAAACAAAAAAGAAATTTTGAAATTAAAAGTACAGAAATGGGGCACCAGGGTAGCTTAAGGGATCCATTTGGGTTTGAAACTCTGGTTCAAATACCACCCAGGGAAGATGTTGTCAATAAATAAAAGTCTTTCCTGAGCCATGGATGTTTTGACTGGGATGACAATATGTAGTTAGCCCCTTCCTCCATAGCCATAAATAGTTGAAATGGAGGCTAACATTTAATAAAAATTAAAAAAAGTACCGAAAGTAAAATTATTAAATCGATAATGGGCTGACACAAGGGATCAATTGAATAACTACCATTAATCATGAGGTAACAACAACAAAAAAAAAAAATTAAAATTTTAAATATATTAGATGATGGAATGGTTTGGAAGACAAGTAAAGGTTAAGTAGAATAAGGAAATACCATATATTATTTACATACATATTATTTACAATTAATAAATTCAGTTAACATAAAAGTCTGGTTGGATTTAGTTTAGGTAACACAAAAAAAAAGAAATAAGAGATGCAACTTACACTAGAAAATTCTACATAAAATTTAATAATTTAAGGAAATTTGTGATAATATGTTAAAATGTTTAAAATGGTGAAATAAATCATCTGAATAAATATTAAAAATATTTATAATATTTTTCAAAATGTTTATCATTAGACTTAAGACTTTATTTAGGAAATGCACATGACTAATAGTGACGTACTAAAATTCTTGATTAAAATTAACTAATTCATATAATAATTTTAAATACTAAAGATTGTTATTCTATAGCTCAAACTATTAAAGCTTGTGGGAAATCTATCTTTTTTTATTGCTTTGTTTTTATTTATTTTTAACAGAATGTAATATGTAAATAAAGGTTATAAAAAAAAAAAGAAGTTTATTATGAAATCTAAAAAAGCTTCACAGCAGAAACTTTTAAAAGATCTATGATTGTTTATCTTTAAATAATGATTGACTCGATATTGTTTTCTTCTACTACTTAAATATAGCAAGTACTAATTTTGCAACTAGTGAGTTAAGAATTTGAAAATTGTATTATTTATGAAAGAAAAAAAATTTTAAGGAATTTTATTCAGCCCAATATACACTTCCATAAAAACTAAGTTTAAAAAAAAGAAAGTTACATAAATATTAGAGTAGAATAATGAAAGTTTAAAAACATTTGAACTTAAAATAACACAAAAAGTATTATTATGTTTTTATCCACAGTATAAGATTTTGGTCTAGGACTAATAAATTCTCTTACAAAGTAAAATTTTTTCATATACTTAATTTCTATAAAAATATTGAAGTTTTGCCCCAGAGAACATTACATTTATCTTTACTCATATGAGTACATGTAAACGAAAGGTTCTGATTAAATAAATTGAATTAATTTGACAGAATTTAAAAGGGACATCTGACAGTTTTCATTGTTAATAGAAACTCAAAAGAATTTAAGATGTTTGGCAGTTATTCAAGGTAGGAAAAGAGAGGATATTTTAATTAATATTTAGTGAAATATACTGCTGGAAAGCAGGTAATGATTTTCAAACTGATTAATTAATTAAATTAATTTTCATTCATAGTTAGATTTAAGAGGGAGTAATGAAATAGTTACAGTATATATTTTAGAATAGTTGAATCCATAACAAAATATTTCAATAGCTTAGGAGCAGTAAAATAACATAAAGCTATAGAATTCAATGATGTGAAAAAAAATTGATTTTAATTTAATTTAAATATGCAGAGTATAAATAAATGAATAGCATTATTATTAAAAAATAAAATAAAACAAGAATTTCAATATTTCCCAAGAGCGTTTTGTAGTATCACAAGAGGCATTAGCACTATATGACCTTGTTGCTTAAGGTAAAAAAAAAAAAGAAAAGAAAAAAAATTAGCTAAGTAAGTCGTTACAAGTGAATCAGGTCTTCACATCAAACTACAAAAATAAAGTAGAGAAATATATTTCAGAAGGAATAGCAGTAAAATTCTTGCAGAATTTGAAGGGAGAAAATGGCTCTATAATTGGGAATGATTTTTACCATGAGAAATTGGAACTAGTTTCATATTTTACCCAGACCTTACAAAAAAAAGTTTAACTTTTCTCAAAGTCTTGGGTTTGTAATTTAGGAGTTGCACTGGTTCCATTTCAGAATGCATATAGAATAATATATATATATATTTTTTTTTTTTTTCCTTTTTTTTNTCGGATGGTTTCGTTTTACCTGGCCATCTTCAGTGGTTAGTGTTCCCAGTAACATTGAGCTTCAAATAAAAGTGTGGCCTAGAATCTCGTACCTTGATGTGACATTGTATTAATAGACACACCGTAACACTGACGAATTTAAAAACGAAAATCTTGGAAAGTCTCGTGAGGAAGTTATTTTTTTTGGGGTAAAGTTATAGCACAAATTTTCAATATAAATTTATAAATGTACATATATATATGTACATATGTGTATATTATGAGTATTTCTCATTTATAATTTTTATTTTTTTTAAGAGAGATCTTGAGAAATTTTTTAAATCCAGGGAGTAGTTTGTGCATCAATAAATTGACTGTTACAGGCCATTTTGCATATGTCTGTAGTGATTTGTCTTGTAATGTCATTCTGAAGTCAGTAAGTAGTGTACAGTCATATATTAAATGTTGGTATGTCTGTTCGTGGGTAAAGTCACAGGGACAGTATGGAGATTCTTTAATTTTGAATCTGTAGAAGTAACTGTTGACTGTACCGTATCCTGGAATGGCTTGTGTCAGAAGTCTGTCCACGTGTTCCGTTTGTTGCAATACGTCTGTTTGTATGGTATAAATGTATATAAGTGTTTTGACTTATGTGTTTTGTCCCATCTTGTCTGCCATTGTGTTAATGCTTCTTTGTGTAGTATATATTTTAGATGTTGTTTTAAAATGAGTTTGTAACACATAGTCAAGGAAGGATCTTTGGAAGCAGATTTCGCCCTCTTGTCAGCTAATTCATTCTCAGGTATTCCTGAATAACCTTTTATCCATATAAAACTAATCTGATTGTTCCTTATCTAAGATGTAAGATTTGTAACAATTTTTTCATCGTTTCAATTATAGGAAATTGGCAATTTCTGTTGTTGATCATGTCTAAAGTAGATTTACTGTCAGTAAGTATATTTATTGTTTTGTCGTTTAGTCCCAAGGTATGTATGTATTCTAGTGATTTGAGGATGGCGAATTGTTCAGCCTGGTTGTTTGTACATTCTGTTTCTAATTTAAATTTTAATGTATTCTTTAGTATTAATTTTTCAATAATGAGACTGGCACAACCGAAGAATTTGCCATCCTTACTTTCGTCAGTGTATATTTGTAAATCTGTTACTTCAGTCAAATTTAGGAAGATTTGTGGGTAAAGTGCTGGGTGTAACCAAGTCGAATGGTACGAAATCTGTTCTTCGTCATCTGCTTTACAGTTAGCTGTGTCTAGTTTCAAAGAGAACAATCGGAATTTTTTTTACATAAAAGTCGGCTATTATGCTAATGGGAATGATTTTAGCTAAGACAAAGGTGGCTTCGCCTGAAAGAGTCCGGAAGCCTTTAGCTATTTTTAATCTCCATCAGCCTCTGGATACTTTCAAGTCTGGTGTGGTTGTGTTTTCTCTTTAACCCAGGATACCAGATTTCGATTCCATATGTCAGAATATGCTATTGATTATTTTTTCTAAAACCTTCCCACCAGTAGGAATGAGACATATAGGTCTTAATGACTTTACATCTTGTGGACTTTTGCCTGGTTTGTTCAGTAATATTAATTTGGACTTCTTCCAAATATGAAAACTATATATATANAGCATTCACAAAATATAATTATGGCACAAGTTATTTTTAAATAAAGGAAGTTAAATATTAATAACAAATATATAAGTCATGTATCATAAACCCCTTACATATAAGAATATTTCTCATGACTACTATGTCAATTGTGCTGAATGTCAAATATTGTTTCAAGCATTCCCAGAATCCCTCACTTCTGAGCCCAGCCCTAACCAGACAACCCTATCCTAATTGCATTTCTCCGGTGTAAGTCATCCTGGTATCTTCTTTTAGCTCTTCCAGTAACCTCTCCTAAGTTTGCATGTATGTACTGTTACAATTGAATCTCTGTAATAACTATAGTTAACAAGTATATCACATTGTATTTATAACTTTGGATGTAAAATGAAATATATCTTTTTAAAACTCAATGGAGCCAAAAAGATATATATATATATCTCTTACAAAGTAAAATTTTTTC
>KZ806901.1:624911-643174 GCA_000696205.2 Oncopeltus fasciatus | reverse complement strand
TTAGTATAAGTATTTTCTATTAAATTCAATTAAATAAAAAACATTTTGTAATTTGATTACAATAAAAAGTAGAAAGTCCCCAGGAGGTCACGGGTCCATCTTCGTTTGAGTTGACGGGGAGGATGGTAGGAGTTGAAGTTGGAAGAAAAGGTCTGTGCTAGTGGATTAGGATGGTATGGCAGTTTACTGTGGAAAAGGGTGAGGCGGGAAGAAATGAGGTCTTGAACAAAAAGAATATAAATATCGTGGTGAAGGGATGAATTGGTTACGTAATAGGGAGCATTTGCAATTATTCTCGGGGTTTTTGGATTGAAAGGACTGGATTCTTTGGATGTTGAAAGGCTTGGCGGCACTCCAGATCCGTAAAAAATAAAATAAAATTACTAATTTCATCATGCCGCCTGGAGAGGATAATAAGCGTATAAATTTAATATAATATAATGAAATGGTTAGCAAAAATAAACTTAAAAACACAACTTGGTCTCTTTATTTAAAAAAATTGCGAATGCTAGAGATATGTAGACAAACACACACACACAAGCAAGCGCGCACCCACTAGTAATGTATATTTTTTAAATAAAAATATGATCCGATAGTGTTAAGAATTTATTAAATCTAGTGAAGTAAAATATTTTAAAGCGGACCCAGAGAAGGATAGTATTAAAGAAATAATTTCAAATACAATCAAACCCTGAGCATTACACCTCAAGCAAGGAAGGAAATGTAATATGTTTAATGAATAAAAATAAAATGTACTAGACATTGAAAGTGGCTTGTGCCATTAAAATCTTAAAGCGAATAGAGAGTACTTGAGAGTTATCAGTTATTGAAAGGAATTTTTTAGACAATTCTCAGACATTACAGATAGAGAGTCAAGAGTACACTATAACTCAAAAAATTAATATTATTCACACGCATATATATATATACATGGTGTGTGTGTGTGTATGTGAGTGAATTATCGGCTACGCAAACTTATAGCAACCTGAGTAATAGGTTATATATAGATGCTGGAGAAATTAGGCAGGGTTTCGGTCATAAAAATAAAATATTACAAATTTGTTGGGTATTATTTTATTACTGCCGACGTTTCGATTTAACTTTTAAGTCATCATCAGGGCGATAGTGATGTCAGGAGAGATCTTCGATCGAGGTTTATGGACACATCTCAGAGTCCAGAACTAAACTGAACTAGTTTAGAGATCTCTCCAGTCATCACTATCACCCTGATACTGACTTACAAGTCGAAAAGTCGGCAATAATAATATAATTACCAAACAATTTTGTTGTATTTTTTTTTCTGATCCTGCCCGAAACTCTGACTGATTTCTCCAGCATAAGACTCGCCAATTGATAAGCCAATGAACCTCCAACCGTGTTATATATATAGATGTGCTGTTGTACAAGGCTTAGCTGTAACTTGCCCTAAAGAAGAGAAAATATATTCTCGAAATAAGTAAAAAATATGCTAGTAAACAATTAGAACACCAATAAAAATATATAACTATACATTTTTTATTGTTCTTATATTTTGTTATTGCCCACTTAAAATATGATTGTATTCTTAAATTTCTTATATATTCTAAAAAAAAAAAAAAATTATTTCCACTTCCATTAACTCCCTATGTTCCTACATTGGGGTTTTTCTTTACCGTCTACTAAAATATTTTAACTGAATAGTCAGTTTTCAATATATTTATTTTCATAAATTTATTTCAATATTTAAGAAAATCAAACATTTTTTATCCAAGAATGAATGAAGTACTTGTTAAAATATTGCATAGTATGAAAATAAAATCGTTTGAGAAGGACTGCAAGGTTATAAGTTGACGGGGAAATAATAAAAATGTAGAAAAAAAATGATTATTTAAAGTTCAAGGATACCCAGAATACACTGGCCTAAATTGGCTACAACTTAGTATAAATAAACACAAACGCACACACGGTAAAAAGCAGTTACTCAAACATAAAAACATGCACGAATGAACACACAGTCAGGTCTAGAAGAAAGCTAGGACGCAAGACGGATCCCGGAGACTCTTCGAGCTCTAATAAGTGTCTCAGATGTCACTGGGATTGACGTCGTCCCAATATAACTAAGGGGTCCAGGAGTCCATGGGCGAGTTCCGTCTACGTTAAGAGAAAGACGAGACAGGAGAACTCATTTGGGGTGTCTGCGATGCTTTGACCTGCAACAGATCCTCGCAAATCCAATCACAAGGCCGACAATGTGGCAGGGACTAATCCCGGAGAATAATCAAACTTCCCCCCTCCATCTTTCGTTAAATATATTTTTAGGTGAGACAAAAACTAAAAGAAAAAAAAAAATGCAAAATTATATCAAATAATTATAGCCACTATTGATAAAATAAGTTGATTTTATAATAGTCAATTACTACTAATCTTTTTTATTTCGAAATTAATTTAAATTCTCCATCTCGGAATTTAGATCATTAATAGCTAAGATCAATCCCCATTAAAAGAAATTTTGTGATAACCATTACTTCGGAATAATCTCAATAGCTTTTGGAAAAACGCCAAAAAATAGCTTGATATTGGTAGTATTAGTAAAGTGATCCCAAAGGCAATCACGGTCTTAGAACTTCAACTTTTAATAAGAGCACCTTTGGTCTGGATTCGGTATCCAAAGAGTATATCCAAAATATCCAGATTTGATATCCTTGACTTGAGCCTATTATATTTATTAAAGATTAAAATCTTTTAAAGCCTAAATGTGGGCGCTTGTTGGGCTGCGATTAACAAGCGTCCCGATTTTTGAAATACTGCGATTTGTAAGTTCGTTTTCAGTACTTATACATAAAAACAAGTGGAAATATGTTATTACTGTGTCAATGAGGAATTAGAATCACAGGATGATTTAAGATTCCCAGTCCAGAAAGTTATCGGTGATATAAATCCTCTACCTTTTAGCGGCTTTTTGTAAGTGCAACAATGGGTGTTTTAGAAAAATTAGCCCATGAGGCTCGACCTTTGGTCTTAAAAATAACTTTTCATTCGAAACATTTTGACGATTACTTCAACTCAATAAATACCAGTACGAGAACCTATAAAATTAACATATTCAACAAATAAAATCAATATATTACTTAGAAAGTAAGAGTGGTGTTAACAAAAACATAAATACGGATATTAAATAACTAAGATTTTATTCAATTATTTTACTTTCCAATTAGAAAAGACTCTTCAGTTTAAAGTTTTAATGACATTTGCATGCAATTTTATCAATAAAATACTAATAAGCACTATTCATCAACTTTGTAAAATATTTTAATTTCAAATTTCATTTCATATTCAGTGCTATGGCTGATTATTGAATTGTATGTCAATTCTCTTGTGTAAAGAGAAAGGAAATCCTTCAAATTATTAGTGTAATTTTTAAAATTCTATAAATGAAAGTATAATGAAACTTCTTATTTCTGCNGCTACATTTGTAGAGAAATTAAGTTTTTCTTGTATTTTTTATTTTTATTCTCAAGGTAAATTTAAGATTTAGAGAAATTATAACCAAAACTATGTACCATCACAATATATTGCTCTTATTTATTTTTAGAATACTAATACACACTATATCTTACGTCAAATTACATTTCACAGACATAATAAAACACGTAAATTGTTAATTTTCATGGGAAGAAAGTAACATCAAACAAGATGCCATAACATAAATCATTAGGAACCTTCACTCTGAACAGCCCAGGAAACAAACTTGACCGCGCTAAATATAGATAGAATTTTATCTTTAACAGCCAAATAATAACCACATGAACTCCTAAGGATACATTTGATGAAGTCAGGTTTCTTTTTTTTTTTTTTTTTTCTTTTTTTTTTTGCACTGAAAGTTTACAGACAGTTAAGTGCTTTATTACATTATTAAAGGTTCAGATCAATGGGCGAGTGGTGCGATTTTGCTAAAAGTAGAAGTGGCTTGGTTTTCGTTTAGCGGTAGGGTTTTTTCAGTTGCGTTTAGATCATTAGCTTAAATCTACCAATCACGATGTCAATGCGTACCTAAAACTGGGGATAGCGATCTAGTGACTCAAGGAATTCGAGAAAAAGTAATTTGGAAGGTTTTAGTTTGGAATAACCTCAAAATTGACTTGAAATGGAAAACAAAGAAGATGATCTGGACCTCGTAGATAAAATGTTAAAGAAGACTGGGTGTGCTGAGCTACACTACAAAGTGCAGGTAAAATTTATTAGTTATTTACCCTTAAGATGGTTTAAGCTATTCTTCGATGTAGCCAATATCTGTGATAGCAGGTAATTCCTGGTTCGCCTCTTGGTTTTGAAGAGATCCTCTTCATCCTATCACAAATCAAATCACTTCACAAATGAAAACAGATGCCTTTAAAAAAAGTTATTTTAATTATTATATTTTTGTAGGGTTATCTGAGTCCTAAAGACCTGGTTAAAGAAACAACCTATTTATTAATGAAACTGACCCTCACCTCTAAGAAACGTTAGTCATGACTACAATTTTCTACTAGGTAAAAGTTGGTATCCTAACAAAATGTCAGTAGAAGAGCAATATTAAAACCTCCCTCACTGTTACAGTGAAAGGCCGTGTCACTCTTGGCATGTGTATTATTATTTAAGTTCATGTACTTAATTGTAAGTAGGTTTGTTTGAATACAGTGAATTCTGATTTGTTGACTTTAGTTTTCCCATAATTAAAACATATTGAAACATATACTTAAGTTGTGGTGTGTTTGAATCCCCAAGGTTGATATTACTATACAATTTTTAGTTATTTATTTATAATAATTTTCATTCACTCCTTGTATTTTTATTTATATAATTTTTTATTATTTTCACATAGTTTGTTTTAACTTTCGAAACTAAAACAAAATTTAAATTTTAGTTAGTTATTTAGTTGTAATTACATACAGGGAATGTAGAGAAGTATTGTATCAAACAATAGCTGCAGTGAGTTTTTCCTGTTAGAACTACAACAGCCAAAATAATTTTATTTCCTGGAGTTGGTTAAACTAAGCAGTTATAAATGTATCTTTGTTTGATTAAAAAAAGAGTTCAAATGGAATTATTTTGACCATAGACTATAAGTAGTGAATTGTTGTTGGGGTTCGGTCAAGGTTGATCCAATAAAATACAATTTAAAAAAATGTGTTTATTATCTGCAGACTTTTGGCTTATACTGTAAGACATCTTCAGGGCTATTATGAAGGTGAGAGGGGACGTGTTGCTACCTAGATCAAATGTTTATGACACTTTTTAAAATTGTATTATTTTTTTTTTTTATCAACCTTGACCGAACCCCAACAATTCTCTACTTTTAAAAATGAGTGTAAGATTGGTTGATCTTTATGGGCCCAGACAGTTTATGATTATTATAGGCAGGCATTATTTTCTCACTGGGGTTCTCTACCCCATTCTTTTTTGTTGGCATATCAATTTTTTAATTGCAAAAAACTAGGGTAAATCAGGTGAAAAACATTTTCCTGTAGAGAATAGAGATTGCTGGGTTAAGCAGATCAGCTTCTACATTGAAAACCATCTTGAACCGGGTTGGCAATTATATTTTAAAAAATATTAAATTACTATTTTGATCTATCTTACATTGTCATTTGTGGCAAATATATGTTTTATCTCTATTTAATTTTTTACTTAACACAATCAATAATAGAAATAACAACTATTTTTCAATTTGCTTTTTGTTAAAGCAACATTGCTGCTCTTGTGTGATTTCAACCTGCTGAAAACTCATTCAACGAGCTTGGCTTATTTTAATATTTTTGGACTCTCAAGTGTGCATACATATATCTACACATTAATAATTTTGAACGGGCCGTATTTTTTGTCTTTGACTATTGAGAAGTATTAAAGAATTAAATGAAACGTTGGCAGATAATCTTTTAAAAAAATACACTTTTTTAAAATTTGTATTTTTTTTTGGATCTACCTTGACCGAAACCCAACAAAAAAAAACATCTAATAATAATATCTACGGTCAAAAAACTCTCCATTTATTCAAGACTATTGTTCATATATTCATTTCAAGTATTTAAGTGCAACAACAGTACGTTTAAAAAAATTAATGTTAATTAATTTGTAAATTAACTATTCAAAGCCTTTAATAATATTCTTATGAAATAATATGATTAATAATAATATTATCCATGAAATAATATTCTTAATTATTATTTAAGTAACTTTATTCTTTTAAAGAATATGTACAGTTTTATTTTATTTTTTGTTTTTAAGAGAGCTTATCATTGTTTTATTTTCAGGAATGTATTGCGGAAACTAAGGACTGGCGGAAGTGTCAAAACCAAGTAAAGGAATTTCGTGCCTGTATAGAAAAGCACGCTAAACATTTGAAGAAGTAAAATGATCCTAAGTCCTAAAACACTCCAATGGATTGCCACTGGTTTTTTTTTAGGATTTATCTCTTTCCGTTTTTTTAAGCTCCTTAAAGATCGGACACTAAAATTTCACAGGGACTTCAAATTTGTTCTGATTGTTCGATCTAACCTGAGTGTAGCAGAAACAGCTGAACTCTGCTCTCAAGTAACTCTAGAGTGTTATAGAAGTGCTATGATTCTCACCCCTGAATTTGTTAGTGCCTGGGAAAGGAACAGTCAACCAAAGGTAATTTTATCATCATTTTTTAAATTATATTCTGGACAGTCTTGAGGGTTTCTTCATTACATTACTAATGTATTACCCAAGTCATTGAGCATTCTATTGTTCCTTCTAAGTTCACAGTAAAAACTTAAATTTTGACAAAAATAAATTTTAACTTTATACATAAATATAATTATGTATATCTGAAATGACTACTAATGTTGTCTTCTACCCTTGTATTTCATGTACCTGAATTTTAAAGTATTAGTATTATATTTTCTTATAAGCTATAGAACTTAGCTTAATTGATTTTTTGCAGAGATTACGTTAAAAAACATCTAGCAGTAATTGAGAGAAGTGCGAAAGCAGTGATTTCAGTGGCTGAAATACGATTTTCAATAAATGTTGCCATAAAATTGTCAAAAATGTATTAAAATACAACATAAGTACATTGAACTACCTTCTTCTTCTGCGATGCCACAATCTATCGCTATCTTGGCCTCCTCCAATGACCTTTGCCAGTTGGCAAGGTCTTCCAACATGGTTTATTAATTGGCTTTATCAAATCTGTAAGTTATGCTGTCAGCCACCACACTCTTGGTCTGTCTCTCAGCTTGCCTTTGCCATGGAGTTCCCTATTCATAGCTTAAGCAGCAATCTTGTCTTGAAATTATAAATAAACAATCTTTACCACGCAACATAACCATCCCACTGTAATTGGCCAACTTTAATAATAATAATGCAGTATTTATGCCATTGTTCAAGGCTGACAACTCCTTGTTTCTGTGGCACCGAACCCTTTCTCTACTGATTTCTTTCTTTCTTTGTTTAACAACCTTTACTGTGTCGAAGCCTCAAAACCATACATTAACAATGGGCCCACCAGTGTTTTGAACAAGATGACTCCTGAAGTGCTTGGCCTAACCAAAAGAACACCTGTTGATTCTTCTTCGGAGATACCATTAAGAGTATTCAATTCAGAACCAAAGTACATGCAACTGTTAACACACTCAAACTTTTAAGGGTAATATTTCCAAGTGGCCTTCCACGTTTTCACATCTAATTCTCGTATACTTAGTTTTATCTTCATTGACATTCAGGCATAACTTCTTAGCAGCAGCTTCCATGGCAAGGTATGATTCCTTCAGACAACTCTTGTATCTTGCTGCAATGTTAATGCTGTCTGCATATTTAAAAAGTTGGTCTAATCTGTCAAACAAAGTGTGTTTGCCCACAGACCACAAAGCCTGTTCCGAACATTTGTTGTATTTGATGGCAGCTATAGAATAGGGTATATTTCTTTTTATGAATTCCACTTCCCAATCTCTGAATTTCTTGGATTGCAGCAAGTCAATTCTGTAGTTTTTCAGTTGTGTACGGAGTTTATAAAGGGCTCCTTGCCCATGTAGGAATAAGCCTGTTGAGTTGATTCAGTAAAAATTCTCTGGCTTCATTTTGATGAAGAGGTTATATGATTTGGATATTTTAAGGGGGGAATGTAATCAGCCCTGTCCCCTTAGTCAGGTAGAGGGACTGTCCCCTCATAACCACCTAACAGGTTCACTTTTTGGGTTGCAATGATTTAGCCTACCTCATCACCCCAGCCCACCGAAAGATGCTTCCCATCTGTGATGAGAGGATCCACCTGACCAACCCTTATTGTCATCTTCGTATCCTCAACCTTGGAACCTGTTCATTACGAGAGAAGGTCTCTGGCTGTTTACAACCATCGGCAATAAACTACTACAACCTTATATTTATAATATATCACACTATTTTTTAAATGAGAAAATAATAATTTATCTCATTTTCCTCAAATATGATGCCTGAATGCTTTAAAAGTATGTTGAAATTGGTTACCACTGGACTGGTGGTTTTTATAAAATTGCCAAACATATGAGCATAGTAAACATATATGAGCTTCTTTGAAAGTTATACAGGCAGGCAGTTGTACTCCTATTACTGTACTATGACCTATGTACATCATGTCATTTAGCTATCCATGCATCATCAACTTAATTAGCTAATATCATACTTGGTTTCTCTTTTTTACCTTATCATATTATTTATAATTATGGTTATTGCTGTAATCTAAATTGTTGCCTAATTTTTTAAAAATGTTTTCTTGTTTTTCAGATAACCCTTAAATTGGATAAAAATTATGAGAGTGAAGCTCAGGCACTTAGAGAAAAAGCTCGTGGCTTGGGCCTTGTGGCAGTGGGACTTAAGGAAAAGTTAGGTTGCCTTAGTGTGGTAGGAATTGGTCCAGGTCCAAAAGAGTTGATTGACCAAGTGACTGGGCATTTGAAATTACTTGGATAATTATTTATTTTAATTGTTTTTATTTTTATAAGCTGTATAATAAGACATTTTTTGTAAAAATAAATATTTTTTACTACATTCTTGAATCTCACTACCCACTGAATGATAAGCTTAATCATTATTGAAAATAACCAAATTTAATAAAATTGTAAATTCACAGAATGTTGGTCTTTAATTACAAAAATTTTATCATCGGAATAACTACAATTTCCTTTAAAAGATGCCAAAATTAATATTTCAACTAAAAATAATATTTGATAAAACAAGAAATAGAGAATTAAGTATAACTCAAAGAGAGGGACACTATGTCAAACTGGCTGTCCAACCACTTTACTGGTCCTCTCCTCACACTATTAAAAGGTGTAAGATATTTCTGTTACAAGAATACCTAAAATAAAAATAGCTGGCAAGCTGCTTGCCTTAAAAAAAGAAGGAATTTTTTTTTTTTTTTTTTTTTTTTTAAATAGCCCTGATAGTTTTTAATACAATCATTTAAGTTTTTAGTTACATTTAAATAATCTCATTGGACCTGCAAATTTATTTTTTTATTATATTTAATTTACTTCAATGAAATATTTAATTTTCAAGATCTGAAATATTTTATTACTTTATTTTAATATTTGCAATAAAATTATCATATTGTTTAAAGTATGAATTTTAGTATTGAAAATACGTCTTCATTGAATGGGAAAGAATCAGGCAGCCAGAATAGTGTTTTCTGGCACTCTCCTCTAGTGTATTGTGGGTCTAGAATAAATCCACCCTTGACATGTACTTTTCCCTTTGGGCCTATATGGCTAGTTGCGAGAACTATTCTTTTTTTAGGTAATTGTAGGACTTAACAGTAGGTAGTAAAAGAGAAACACTTCAATTGGAGACACTCAACTTCTTCTCTAGATACAGTTAGAAATATAATTTTGATGCACTTCATTTTGTATCTCTGACATTTTTCTCTTGTAAATAAATTTTACTGTGGCAGAGATTAAAAGAGTTTATCCCTGGGATTCATATAAAAGGATCCTCTATGGGAACAATTTATTTTAACTTGATGTTTATGAGGAAAAATACTCTACCCTTAAGAGTAATGGCCTATTATTGATTACCGCCAAGCAGATAAGATAATTTAATTTTACTTTGGTGTTTAGCACAGGAATAATGAGTTTTAACTGATTAAGATTTGTTTTAATGATATATTACTTATTTAAGAAAGAGAGGATATAAACTTCATGTTTAAGTAAAATCATGTCTAATGTATTTTACAAATAAAAATTAAAATAATGATTCATTTGGCAGGAATTAAAAAATCTTAGTGTTATTTTTGTCTTTTAATGCTATTAACTTTAATAGTTAATTAAATTTGTTTAATTAAAAACTGATGAAAAATAGATCAATTCTTATGATATAGATTAGATCCATTCTTTTGTTTTATATTTTATAAATTTGCTTCTAAGTGTGTGCAAGCCTATGTTGTATAGTACAAGTGGAATAAAAAACTCTTCTGCTTATTTTTCTGTGTATTTTAGGCTTTTTGTTAGAAAAGAAATAAGCTAATGTAATTCCCCTAGAAAATTTATGTTAAATGTTTCAGATATATAAAATGTGAAAATCAAATTTTAAAGAGTTTGTCTTGTATACATTTTTTTTTTTAAACACTGATCCAAATTTGAAATTAAAGTTCTATCTGTAATGACAAGAAATGATGAGCCTGTCTTCACCTGTAAGGGAATAAATTAAAAGTAAAAATTTTAAGGATGCTTATGCAGCCAAATGGTTACTGTTCTGTGTCATATTTTACAAAATTTTTGTTTTTATAAAAATATCATGTAAATGTACTTTTTTGCACAATGGACTAAGTGGTAGAAGATTTACTTCCCACCTGGGTTTACAACTTAGAGGTAAATAAAACTTTGGATGGCATTTACAATTAAAGAAATCTTCAGTTTTAGAATGTAGCTTCAGTTTTTTTAGGTAGCAGCTATCAAGTCAGTCAGTTACAAACTTTTATTTTTCAATCTCCATACGATGTCAATTTAAATAAATTTGAACCCATCACAAAGGATCAAGGACTAAATGCATTTTTTCTGTGCTTATAATAAGGAAAATCTGCTGTGAGTGGTCAAAGGTAATTTCTGCAGGGCAGTACATAAGCAGTAGGAATTCAGTAGGTCTACTTTGGAGGTTTGGAATTCAGTTAAGAAGGAAGCTTTGGCAGTAATGGTACAAGCAGCAACAGACCTTGTCCTTTGCCTGAGATGTAGTTGGTGCCAAGCGTCATGCCCCTTTGTCATAAAGGGGCCCACTGCGTAATGACTAATCCTGATGCTTTAACTGTCGAGATATATCTAATCCTTTCTCCACTTTGCCCTTTCAGCCCTAATAAAAATTAAGTTATTTTTTAAGTATAAAAATTCAGCCTTTTTATACTTTAAAATAACTCTGATCATGAAGTATGAGCTTTACCTACAAAGCTCTGTTGGGCAGAGAATTACAGATTTGACTACTGAGAATATATTGGGCTAGTAGAACAAGTACATTATATTTATTTGGCTAAAAATTTCAAAAAAGCTATTATGCTAGAAAGTGTGGATAATAATTTATTTGTTGCAGGGAAAAACAAATTTAAAATTTTAAGAAAGTTTAAGGCAGCATTTCAGTTAAAAAGTTGTGTATTTTTAGGAGATTTATGGAATGAATTATTTTATGAGCTTATGTTTAAGGTGTCACCTTAACTTGATTTTAAAAATATTGATCCTTTTTAGAATATAGAGGAAAATGCTGCTTTTGGCTTTTAAACAAAACTTGAATTGAAGACAATTTTTTTGGATCTTATTCAACTTATTTTTGTAAGTAAAATCAATTTCTGCTTATCTCTTATTCTGAAGCAGAATTCAATTATGTACTTTTTTTTTTTTTTTTTTTTTTTTTTGTGAACCCTGGATACATAACGGCCCTTGCCTAAAACAAAAATGACTGTAGCCCATTAATTGTCAAATTGAAACTTTAACTTTTTATTAGTAGTAAATAGTGTATATCATCACCATGCAGTATTTGTATAGCATAAATGGCTGAAATGTGCTTTATGTTAATTCTCTAAATCCAGGCTTATCAAGATTAAAACAATGAAATTTTTTCCTATTTTGGGATATCTGTTCAATTAAATGACACAAAACACTAACAAATTTTTCATTGTAAATTGTTACATTTTAAGTTTCTAAAATATATATTTTCTAAAAATAATGATAAAACAACTTTCATTACTTCTGTCAATTTTATAAAAATGTGAGAAATCATTTTTGTAATAGGTCAACAATTTCTATACATTGATCTACAAGTATTCATAAACTTTTTCTATCTTAATACACTTAGTTATATATACAAATACGTACACATAGAAAATAAAAAACTCGCAGCTGCGATATATAGTAATCAAGAACAGGTGGGATACAGAATGCAGTGTACACTATAAAAGTAAAAATCACAAAGAATATATCTTTATCAGTGAGGAGTGTNAAACAATCTTCTTGTATAAAATAAAATAAATTATCATTAATGTTATCATTCTGAAATAAAACTTATTTTAAAAGGATACATATATACTAAATTGAAATTCACTAAACATTTTTTTAAATCTGACTAGGTCTTCATTGTATGGATGCTGGAAAAGCAAGCTATCTTCTGCAGTTATTTAACAAAAGACAAAATATGATCTGTATGATTTATTAATACATAAATACCTTTCATATAAATAATAATTCATTCATTTAAAAGAACTAAAATATAATATGATTAATTCCTAATTAAACTGGATATAAAGTAATATAAGAAATCCATTATCTCTTACATACTAAGTTAATGATGTTACTAAATCTATTTTTTAATCTCAAAGAATAATACTAAGGTCATTAATATTAAATTAATTTACTAAATAAATAAAAATTTGTACTTGAAGTAGAAAAATAAAATAAGTTTTCTTATTATAAGCTGGATCATATATTCCAATGTTCAGGATCGACCTGTGTGTTGGTAACTTTCTTAACTGGTTATGTGTCACAATATAAAACACATCTTTCCAAAGACATGTCCTCTCCTTTTTAAATTAAAGACCATTGTGCCTTATATTTAGTACAGTACTTATATACCAAAAATCAAATTGAATATTGTGATATAAATAGCATCCTCAGTCATAAAACTGAAATCAGGAGCAGTGATCATTAATAAAGAAATTAAAAATTATATGTATAACTATTTTGATTTTCCCACTGTCATTTTAAAAACAGTAAAACTTCATATAACTCAGTGTTTCACTCAAATATAGTCAACTTGTCGACTTCTAAAATAGTCACAGCACAGTGCTTAAATATTCATATTACTACAAGTGTTTAAATATTAAAATACACAAAGTTTTCTCATGAAGTAAACTTGTAGTTTTCATACAAAATGTTCTTCCACCATCAACACTTGCATTTTAATATAATTCATTCATTTATCTGAACCTGTTCTACAATTGAAGTTACAGTACAACAAATAGATAAAATTAACATTAATATTTGGAACAAGGTTTTACCATTTATCTCCAAATAAATTAATAAATTCTTCATATCTTTGACTTTGGTTTGAATGTTCTCACCAATTTTTAGAAACAATCTTCTTGTATAAAATAAAATAAATTATCATTAATGTTATCATTCTGAAATAAAACTTATTTTAAAAGGATACATATATACTAAATTGAAATTCACTAAACATTTTTTTAAATCTGACTAGGTCTTCATTGTATGGATGCTGGAAAAGCAAGCTATCTTCTGCAGTTATTTAACAAAAGACAAAATATGATCTGTATGATTTATTAATACATAAATACCTTTCATATAAATAATAATTCATTCATTTAAAAGAACTAAAATATAATATGATTAATTCCTAATTAAACTGGATATAAAGTAATATAAGAAATCCATTATCTCTTACATACTAAGTTAATGATGTTACTAAATCTATTTTTTAATCTCAAAGAATAATACTAAGGTCATTAATATTAAATTAATTTACTAAATAAATAAAAATTTGTNTATATATATATATATCATTAGAACTTTGTTTTTGATACAAAAACAATAATCATGAATAAATTATGAGACCCATATGCATGACCTCACTGATGTGGGGGATCTAATACATAGATCTTCTTTTCTAGAGGGCGAACAGGGCTAAGGAAGAGGAGAGTAGATGATCGGAGCTCCTCCAATGCCAATTGAGCATGTAGACGAGTAATATCATCTTTGTCATATTCATAGACTTTCTTTAATCCTCGGTATAGCTCCAGAAGAACTGGCTCCAGTGTCTAAAGGAAAATGGAAAGGTTAACTTTAAAAAATGTGTTTCAAAGATTAAATTAGAAACTATTGGCAGATTATGTCAATAAATTAACTACTAGGTAATAGGTTATTTTAATGATGACATCTTTACCAAATTAGTTTTGTAGGCTGAAGAAAGGAGTAATATCTCCTAAGTTTCTAGTTACCATTTAATTTGCTTTACAATTACCATTTTTAATTATGTTCTAATTTTAATTGACCCAGGGTTTGAATAAAAATATTTTAAGTATCAACTTGCCGAAGACCAAAGTAATAAATAGGTGACTGTTTATTGGAAATCGATATGGATCTGAATTATGAAAAAATATTTCTATAAAATCTCCTTCAAATCAGTGTCTGTTGATTACAAAATAACATCCTAGTCGATATTTTTTCTTGAGAATGTTATTTTCTGACATCTTGGTAGATTTGTCGACATTATTAAACAAATGTTTTGTTTCTTAACTATTTCTTTCCTCAAAATTATTAATGAGCACAATTCAATAACTAGTTAATTTTGGCTAATTCCTTATATTTATTAACAAGACCCTTGAAAAAGGGACTAATCAAGATTCTGATAGATACCTATTAAAATTCTGGCTTTCTTTCGGCATTATAAGGCAGGATTATTTTATGAGATATCTTAGCTGTTCCTGCAGCATTGTAAGCAAAAAGCTGAGCCCTCATTGTTATTGAAGATCACTTCAACAAGATTAAGATAATATAAAACAAAATTTTAGCTGATTCCTTAGCTTAATGAGTAAATGTTCTTGGGAACTTGTTGATTAAACCCTAATTGTAATAAATGGAGAGTTTTTTTTTACCGTAGATATTATTATTAGATGATTTTAGTTGGGGTTCGGTCAAGGTAGATCCAAAAAAAAAAAAAATACAAATTTAAAAAAGTGTATTTTTTTAAAGATTATCTGACAAATTATTATCATCGGTAACTGACAAATTGTATCTTAAAGTCGGAAAGAGCAAAGACAGTAAAAGCCCACTAAACCTGACTATATTGGCCAGGAAGGAAGAGTGGGGGAAGTACTCATCCATCATATTTATATTTATAAATATCTTCCTTATTAGAGGGCTTTTCTGAAAAATATTACAGAATATAAATTCTAGAAAATTAGTGCCTGTTATGCACTAAATTATTTTTTGTAACCAAATAAAAACAATCATATCAATGTTGCAACTCTCAAAATTATATTCATAAATAGAACATAGATGCAATAGTGTTATCTGGAGAGATCTCTGAGGGAGGTTTATTAATTAATTAATAAACCTCCCTCAGAGATCTCTCTAAACATCACTATCACCCTGATGATGACTTAAAAGTTAGGTCGAAACATCCGCAATAATAAAATAATTACCAAAAAATTTTGGAGTTTTTATTTTTCTGATCCTGACCAAAACTCTGACTAATTTCTCCATCATAAGACTCGATGGCCAACAAACCTCCAACCATGTCAACGTAAAACATAAATTTTATAAAATTATTTTAAATATGTTCTGTTTTGCACATTTTTCTTTCAAACATAATATTAACCAAGATATTAAGATTTTAAATTTTGGTCTTCCTCTAAACTCCTCTCCCTATAACTGATTTTAGCCATTAACCAACTCATCCAACAGTTAGCAAAAGTAGCTTAAATAATGAATTTGGTTTCATTATTTGAAAAATTGAGAATGCTAGAGCTAGTTTATTAAAGATATGTATAAATGATGTAACTTAAATGGGACGCTAGACGAAATTCTATTGGATGACGATAAAGTCATCGACTCTGTAATGAACTTTCTGAAAGAGGACAGGCTATTAAATCTTATCTAGATGCATTTTCAATATGCTTCTTTTCCATTTTCTCTCAATTTTTTCTTTTTTATAAATTTAATAGTTTCCAAGCACAAAGAAATTACTATGTCAATCCACATAATAACTATTTGCATTAACAGTACATTACACCTCACCATGACCTATTGCTAAGAAATTCTTCTTCTTGAAAATATCTCCCTGGCGTTAATGGCCAAAGGTTGACATGTCATTAAAAAAGAAAAAAAAATATGTACCTATAATTTTGAACATACCTTATTTTTTACTTCTCCAATTTAGAATTGGTGAAGATCTGTTGAATTTATCTAGTCACAGCATTGTACCTACATGAATAGATTTATTGCCCCACAGGAATCTGCTAAAAATCTAACATCCTAACTAATTTCTCTGTCCTAGCTCTTAGGGCCACCCTATTAGATAGCAATCTGATAAATCACAGTGTTAATTTTTTCTACTATGGATTAGCTGTGTTAAAATTTAACCACTAAGTTCTAAATTAGTGAACACAATATTGAGTTTATAGATATATTTCTTTGCTAGACCACTAGTTAATCCATACACAGGATTAAATATAAATTTATAAATAATCATTGGATTATACTAGTTAAAATCTTTGATTAAATACTCACTGTCAATGCCCCTTTACCAAGGCCTTTTAGAAGAAGAGTGAGAACCATCACAGCAGCTCTCCTTGGCTCAGGGTGCTTGTCAGTTTCATAGATACTTCTCACACATTCTAGAACCTAGTATAGAAAAAATGAATATTGATTTTAATAGATTTTAAAAATAATATTTTGACAAATTTAAGCATATCTTCGATTGCTGTAACAAGAAAACTTGCTGTAATTTTTTACTTTGAATAGGTGATTATTTAATATATCATTTTTATGTGGTTTATATTTATAGCAGACAAGCTTTGGAATTTAAATTTCTAAAAACTTTCAATTAATGTTTAAATATGAAGAAAGTAAAATAATTGCATCCTTTCTTTGTGATATCCACTTTCTTTTTCTTCCCTGTGATAACTTTAGGAGGCATGACACTTATTAGGAGAGTTATCATAATAAAAGGAAAATTTTTCAGAATAAAGCTTATGAGATTCTGACCCCACATTCATTTCTGTAAACTTTCTTTCCCCTGTGAAAGATGAGCAAGTGTTTTCATTCGAAAATTCCAGAATTAAGTTGCTATTGGTTGGGTTAGAGTTGGCAATATCGAAACTGGTATGAAATATCAGAATAAATCCTGTATATGAACTGACAATATAGTTTTTTTTATAGGGGGGGGGGGGAGGCTTTAAACTATTATAATGGAAGTTGCATTAAAACATGCAGAGAGGAATGGGCCAAATCACTTGCTTAAATTTAGATTATGTAAAGATGTTATTTATACCTTTAACAAATGTTTGATGTTGGATTCAGACAAAACAATAATGATGAAATTAACTTTTTTTTTTAAATTTTACCATTAAAAAATAACAGAAGGTTGAAGAGTCTTCATTAATCAACTAGTCATTTTTACTTCCATACATTTTACTTATTATGATTTGACTAAAATGGTTTTCAATTAAAGAGCTGAACTGGTCTCATCTTCAATTGAAGTATTTGATCTTCAACTACCTTTGCCAATCTGGATCATTCTATGTCATTTCTGAAGTTGATAAGTAGTTTTTATTTTTTGTATTTTTCAGTCTAGTTATGTATTTCATTTTTGGTTTGCTCTGTCCAGTTGAGGTGGACAAAAAAATTTGAGGTAATGCTTGCTGCCTGCTGGATGACAAATATGATTGGTTACTCATTGAACTTGGTGATGTTTCAATCTCTTGATTTCAAGGTTAAACATACTTAGGTCAAAGTGGGAGAAATTTTGTCAAGACATAAAGGAATTTTGCCCCGAGGATAAATAATTAGTTGGTTGAGCAAGAGCAGCTGGTCATAGTGTATCTTGTGGGACTTTTCTTCCTATATCTCTGGACATGTGAATCTAGTGTAAAGATAAAATAGATAATAATAAAATATGGTAAAATAAAAAAAATTATAACTTGAAAATTCTTGAAATAAAATTCTAAAATAAATGAAATATAATGATTTTTTTTTTTTTTTTTTTTTTTTTTTTTTTTTTTTTTTTTTTTTTTTTTTTTTTTTTTTTTT